>JBDJHY010662485.1:0-16024 GCA_039654485.1 Withania somnifera | reverse complement strand
AATATTACAACTTAGGATTTCCTTATTATAGGACCTCCTTTACATATGAGTGAGGAAGAGAAATTTGGGATGATTAACTAAAGGGGGGCAAGGGATTTTTTTTATAAACCAAAGACCCAAGCCTCCTTATACACAAACAACGTGGGACAAAAAAACAAAGCCAAAAATATAACAGAGTTTACCATTACACACCTCTTTCTGCTTTTTCTTCAATGCTTTCTAAAGGTTCATAGTTAAACTGGAGCCCCATAGCTTTCACTTTGTTTTGTGCAATCAGAGCAAGTCCCTTGACCTCGATTGTCCTTATCGCTTCGTCACTGTTGCGACCGATGAGATATCTGGAGTGAAGCACAATTTTTCTTGAAATGTTCGCAGTGAATTCACTGCCTCTAATGTTATACCTTTGTTATCAATTGATGGGTACCTTACTTATTTTTCTTTGCATCTCTTTAGTGATGGCCACCATTGGACGTTCCTCATATTAATTTGACCTTGGTTTTCAAGGATCTTATCATAAATTAGGACCAGAACCTGGTTCGTCTTATCTCTTTTCCTTTATGACCCAGCTTGTTCCCCATATTCTTAATCACCGTTAGAGTTTCTCCCTCCCCTTTTTTTTATTTGTTTCCTTCTTGGCGTTCTTATATTCATTTTTGCAGGTTTTTCACGAGATGAGGACCTGACCACATTTTCAATCGTTGTTTAGATTCATCTTTTTAGGGGGGGAACCGCAGGTTTCACATGGGTCTCATCACTTGAGATCTAGACTGGTTGCCCAAGAAACCACTCAGTGCAATGAAACTAGTTTGTGGCTTTGTAACAACCCCCGCCTTCCAGGAGGGAAGAAACTCGCTGCGAAGTTAGTGGTGATATGAGTTCTGAGGAGGAGGTTTTTGCACCTCCTAAGAACAAAACCAAAAAGGCGGGGTAAACCAATGACCCTTAAAACTTTCCTCTTGATTCTTCTGATGTCAACCCTGAGGCCACGCATAGTCCCTCTACTAGCGTAGTGACCATTAAGTTTATTTTTATATTTCTAGTATTTTATTATTTTATCCTTTCTTGTAGTTGCATTATATCAAATAAAGTTAGGTTTCGTAGTTGGTTTGAGAACAAAAGAGAATTAGGGGTTAGTATGGAAGACTTTTGATTTCTAAAGATTAAATATGAAATAGTTTATTCTAGTCAATATTTGGAGTTTGGAGACGGATAAAAAATCTGTCAGTTCAATTAGCTCATAAATGTGAAATTTGGTCTAGGAGGACCTTCGATTTCAGTTTTACCCTTTTTGTATTGATTTTGAGTGATTTGACGAGATAAGTTAAAAGTTTAAGAAAAATGATTGGCATGAGTCAACATTTGAGGTTAGAGTGCTCTAATTCAAAGTATGATGAATCTGTTGATTTTGAGAGGTGGTTTTGAGTCAATATTATTCTTCAAATCGCAAACTAAATGAACTACAATATTCTGATAAGTTTTTAGTTTCTCCAAATCAGATATAAGTTCAAACAAAGTAAAAGACCTAAAAAATTTAATATGCAAAACCGCAAAAAATTAAAGAACAACAAATATAAATAATTTTCTTAAGATTATTCTTCCTAAGATGATAGATGTATTAATAAAACAAGAACCAAAAAAAAGTTCAACTAAGTAACAACAACAAATCAGTTCAAATTAAGTAAGAACGACAAATAATACTTCAAACTATAAACTATTTTAGAAAAAGTAAACAAGACCAAGAAACTAAGATCAAGTCCACTGAATCTACCATGTGTCCTTAAAGAAATTATTCCCTCAAGTACCCAAGGTTATGGAATATATCCTCTTAGGATAAAATGATCCACTTCTGCAGAATAGTGGTACCTAAAATTCTGTAGAACTTTGAAGCACTCAACAATAGTAAATTACACTAAATTCTGAAGTAAGAAAGGTAAACTACTAAAAAAGGTCCAAGAAATGACTCAGCCAAAAACATCGGCTACATCACTCCGAAAACTGATGGATCCAATGACGCAGTCCATCATTTATTTAATTTTTTTTAACAAAAGAAAAGAATAATGTGATTTTGTCTGTCGCTTTATTTAGCGATTTTTTCCCTAGAATATTTATACATTATTATTTAATTTTTAATAAAAATGAAGGACAAAACCCATGTTGTCTGTTTCTTATTAAAATAAAATAAAAAATAAATAAAATAATTATAAAATCACGGACAACGTAGTTTTTTCTGTATTTTTCTTAAAAATAGATAAGCGACAACCAAAATCATGTTGTCTATTGCTTTTTTAAATTTAATAGGGAAAAATATTTCGTTTCACTCCATTTTTAAAACTGTCAAATTAAAACCCGACCGTCGCGCGACCAGTGCCTTTCCCCCGACGATTTCACACTCCTCTACCAATGTCGTCGCTCCACTAGGGCCACAAAACTTCTAGAACCGTGGCTTAACCGCCCCAAATCTCTTCACTGTCATTTTTCTTCCCGAATCCTCAAGATCAAAAAGCAAGTTTCCATCTACTAAAATTTAATCTTTTTGTTAGTTCTTAATGTGATTAAAGTTTTTCTAGCATTGATTCCTATTGATTTTTTTGAAATTTTGTTAGCTAAGCCTCATGATGGCATCTCATTTGTTTTAACTTTGGTTTGTCTAATTTTTTCTTCAAACTAGTTTACTCCAATTAGTTGAAATACATCGATCTTAGCTTGTTTATTTTGAATCTTAAATTCTTTTGAACATTATTAGTTTATAAACCTTGAGTTACTATAAATATTATTAGAATTAGTGACTTGAGTTTGATGTATGGTTCAATTTGTGAACTTGAATTTGATTTTAGATTTTCTTAGATTCATATTGAACCCATTGTTAGCCAAATATTAGTTCCCATCATTGCTCATCGTTATTTGAATTTGCTAAACTTGAATTAATTACAAATGAAGTTTAAGTTTATAAAAATGTCAAGTTGATTTTAGGGTGAAGTTTTGAACTTACCTAGAAAAAAATATATATAACTCATACTTAGCCAAACGTAAGTTAACTTATAGTTGGTTTGTGAACTGTAATGTTTTTAGGTTGAACTTGTGAAGTTGAGTACTTATGAACTTGAGTAGTTTAGTTGAATTTTGTAAACTTGAAGATGATTATAAATAAACTTTAAGTTTAGAAAAATGTGAAGTTGATTTTAGGATGAAATTGTTAAGTTACACTCAGCCAAAAAAAAAAAAAAATACAACTCATACTTCGCCAAATGTAAGTTAGCTCATAATAGTTTGTGGACTTTAATGTTGTTTTAGGTTGAACTTGTGAAGTTGAATGCTTGTGAACATGAGTTTAGTTTAATTTGGTGAACTTGAAGGTGATTACAAGTTAGAAAAATGTGAAGTTGATTTTAGGGTAAAGTTGAACTTACTTAGCTAAAAATAGACAACTCATACTTAGTGAAATGTAAGTTAGCTCATATTTAATTTGTTAACTTTAATATACTTGTAGGTTGAACTTGTGAAGTTGAGTATACTTGTGAACTTCAGTAGTTTGCTTGAATTTTATAAAATTGAAGGTGATTATAAATGAATCTTAAGTTAGGAAAATGTGAAGTTGATTTTAGGTTAAAGTTGTGAACTTACAGTTAGCCAAAAAAATACAACTCATACTTAGCCAAATATAAGTTAGCTTGTGGACTTTAATTTTGTTTAAGGTTGAACTTGAGAAGCTGAGTGCTTGTGAACTTGAGTTTAATTGAATTTAGTGAACTTGAAAGTGATTACAAATTAGAAAATATGAAGTTTATTTTAGGGTTGACTTGTGAATTTTAGTATTTGTGAACTTGAAGTTAGTTGACTAGAAATGAACTTTAAGTTTGGCATACTTAGTCAAACTTTCAGTTAGCTCAATTGAATACTTGGCGAAATGTAAGTTAGCTCATACTTAGTAGCCACAATAAAATAGTACTTATTGATCCTCTAAAATTGATGGGTGTGTCTTTCTTTACAGTTAGCAATATTGAGTCAGATTGGTGTGTTCTGTGTCTACATACCGATATCCTAGAGATGTATCGTCTCATCGATATTCCACCTTTTTTTAACTGGTGACATATCGATGATCATTTTTTCAAAGTTTTCTCCTCCTGGAGAATTATACCATTTTAGAGCTTCTTTTACTTTTCCTCATACATCTTCAATTTGGACTCAACTTCATCTTTCCATTATTTAGTTCTTCACATTTTCTCTTATCCTTCAATTGATTCTCCTTATTTATCTTTTTCTCACTTATGATTATTTATCTATTCTGTCTGACACATTCCCTCCCAACTTATTTAATTTAGTTTTTTTGTTTCGAAATGGATACCTACAATGTGGCATATCTAAGCTAACACTGCTATGATGTTAGTATGGATATGCAAAATTATAAGTACCAACTTTTTAGCATTGTTGTTTGTTACATAGGTAAAAACTACTTAGCATTGTCATTTACAGATGTCATTTAGTGGTGATAGTGACCAACAACCGCTTAGTAGAAGTGATAGTGGTACTAACAGCAAAAAAAAGAAGAGCAGAACTCCTATACAGCTTAACGATATTCCAGGTTCATCTAAGCCTCAGTCACGATCTACACCTATATATATCCCGTATAACATTACTTTGCCCATAAATATCCATACATCATCTTACCTAGCTCAGGCGAGGACTAGGTCTATAAGGGCTTTGATATTATCCCCTGGTGATTCATCCCCCACCTATTAGACTTGCGTCTCAGGGATTCTGGATTTGATCAGTTAGACGTGCATGCATGTACTCCTTTATTTACGCAGCGTCATATGCTACCAGGTGAAGTATCTTCAGATGTACCTTCAGCTTCAGATAGACCTTCACCTACACCTACACTTACACCTGCATCTTTATGATCATTTCTACCTATACCTAAATTATATTAGACTTTTTCTATTTAGGATTTGCTGGATCATAATGATTTACTACCCGGAGACAAAGATCAACTTGGTAGAGTAATGATTGAGCTCGATGAATTGACATAAGTTTTTTTTCTTATTGAAAATATTTTTTTAATTTTATTTAATTATGACTTAAATCACTTGTTTTTATGTTTTATATTAGGTGAAATCCGTCAGAGGATGCTAACAGAGCTCTGAGAGAGGCCGTTCTGAGGCTCTTCATTGAACCCTGACACTTATACATCCAGATCCTAGACACTACTACATAGTCCATGTTTAATGAATTTAAGGTATATATAATTGAATAATTAATTAATAAAGTTTAGTCTATATTATACACACGCATACACCCGCACATGCGCGCGTGCACACACACACACACACATACACACACACACACACACATATATATATATCAACTAACACTAGTAATTTCTTTTTCATATATTGTGTACCTAGTGGAGAAAGTACAATTTGGTCATCAACATGACTTTCGAGAGAAAGTCGAGGGGAGCATTGTCCGGTGGCTTAAAGCTGCCAGGGACTCCGGGGAACCGTCAGATTAGTTGCTTCTTGATGTTTTTGAGAGGTTGTGTTCTGGGTATTGAGACATACATAAATTCTTGAAAAAGTCACAACGGGTCAGGAAAGTCAGGGCTAGTGTCAAGGGTGGCTTGTTGCACACCAAGCACTATGAAAATAGCTCGTGAGATGGTAAGTAATATACTGAATTTGTTATTGTAATTATTAAATATTAATTGATTATAATTGATAATATTTTGTTTGCAGGAGAAGTAGTTAGGCAGCAAAGTCGACTTAAACTGAGGTCTTTTGGAGGACACATATAAGAAAGAAGAAGACTGCATCAGATCTGGATATATGGGTTTGAGCCAAGGGCTCAAACGACATATGTAAGTTAAATTAAAAATATATATTATTGCATATGTATACATATTCTAACCTCTATATTTTAATTTGCAGAATGGGTTTAGAGGCAGGTGAGTGAGTTCACCCAGACACAAAATTCCTTGGGCTGCCAATCTAACTAACACCCGAACAAGCTACTCAAATATGGACTGTCAAAATAATCAGGGAGAAATAAAAGAAGAGATATTGGGCTCTAGGAATGATCTATGATGCCTTTATTCTTGACTGTTGGACATTGGTACCTCGACCGATGCCATTTGCATTGACTCAACTCAGCTTACTCTGATGTCGCAAGTTATCATAGAGCTGACACGTGTCTTGAAGCAGTTCGAGAAACAACGAACTGCTGAAACATCAAGGTTATTCCTGAATGTCAAGCAGCTGTAGGAGCAATTGTCTCACTTTGTTCAAGCCGGCAGCACAACTTGGGCATGTTTTTTATCCACCAGTAATGAAAAATTGAGAATGAGGATGAGTATGGCGGCAGTTCCCCCATCTGATTTATGTAGTTTTAGGACATTATTCATTAGGTACTTTGTAGTTTTGTTACTTTTGGGTAAATGTTGATACTTTTGTTAGGTTAACTTTTCATACAGTACATTTTTTGATTGTTTGATTAAGTTTTTGTTGAGTATTTTTTAAGTTTTTGTTAAATATATTATTTGATTTGATATTAGTTATATACGGTTGAATGAAAATGATTTGTGGTGTAATGAATGAGAATGGTTCCTGTAGTACTGGTTGATGCATTATGTCGGCTCAGAAACTGCATAAAAGTGATGGATAGCATTGCTTGTGTCAGTCAACTTTTTTTAAGAAAATTAAAAAATATGGCAGACTGGGTCACTCAAGTCTGTCGCTTTTCTATTTTTTTTTAAATCCAGAAAAGCGACAGAAAGTCTAGATTATGGCTTTTAAAAAAAATTAAAGAAATAATGTTGTCCTTGTCTTTTAAAAAAGAGATGATCATTTTTACGACGCAAATGACTGCATCGTTTTTCAATCAATTTTTGCCAAAAAAATGACCCAGTACATCGCTTTTTGGCATTCTTTTCTGGACCTTTTTTAGTAGTGGAAGAATAAAAGAGAGTTAATTCATACTACATATCTGAGGAAGAATCAAATATTTATAGCCCAAAGGTATTTCTTCAGAAGAGAAGCAATGGTTCTGGAAAAATACAACTTTTCTAGGTAAAAAATTGTACTAATTTGGTCGGATGTGGCATATGCAATCCGCATATGGCCATATGTGATCGCATATGCTCACCATTCGTAAAACAATGAAATTTCAGAAGGTTCTTTCTGGCTATGCGGAGCATTTGCGACCGCATATGAAACCAAAATCCTGTATAGATGCATCTCTTCAAGATGCGGTGCATATGCGACCTACATATGCTTTATGCGGCCGTATATGGAGAAAAACATTCTTGGTTCAATTTTGGATCAAATAATTGCCAAACAATGAATTTTAAATCAGCTTTGTCTATAAAGATAACCTCTCGATCATTTTTTCAAATTTGAAGCCAAGCTGAGCGAGCAAAGACGGCAGCGGCACGAGACACCACTTCTTCTTGGCTTACTATTAGCTAGAAACTCAATATAAACATAAGAATATTTACTTCTCCCACCAATGCAAGAGAAATGCATCTCACAAAAAGTAAGGGAAACATATCATATTTTAATTTCCACTTTTCTTCTCTCCATTTTCTATTTACTTTCCATTTACAATCTAGTTCACTTTCCATTTTCATTTTTTAGATGGAGAAGCCCAAGATAATAGAACTTACACATATTACTTTAGTTTTTCATATATATTTATTATTATTTAAGGTGATACATAGATGCAAAACGCAGTACACTTAACTGACATATTTGATTTTGTAAAGCTTTACCTGGGCATGAATGCGTTTTTTTCGTAATTAAGGCTTTAGCTAGGTTACGTTAAAATTTATAGATAGTGAATTAGTCATGCATACCTTTTTTGCCTTTTCGACTTCTTTAACCTTAGTCTGGGATACTATGTCGACTTTCTTTTTACTCCACTTCTCTAAACGTTGGTGTATTTTTTTTGCGTCAATAGCACCTTTTACTGTAACTTCATCTTTCTCAAATTTCGCATCCACAGTATGAACTCCTGAACCATGTTAGATTTTTCTCTTCATATCAAATACATATACATAAAACATAACACGGGAAGAAAGAAAGGACACAGGCCTATTTGTGTCGCAATATTTAATCTTAAAATTGTAATGTATACAAGCTAAGTCCTATATATTTTTACTTTAATTATGTGGAGACTATAATTAGTAGAAAAAATAAACTTCTCTAATATAACCTAGCTTATAAAATGTTTACATGAGATGATAACTAAACTTTAACATAGTATTAGAGAAGATAAATGTTTTGATTCAAGTCTCACCGTTATCCATTGTTACAAAAAAATTAACTTGGCTCACGAAACAAAAATATAAGGTTCCAATGTGAAGATGGTGCTATGAGCAAATGGCAAATAGAAATGTAATATTTGTTATTATTTAAATTTTGAGATGCGAATGTCATGTAATCCAACATATTGACATGAAAAGCTAGCAGGATATGAAGGTTATTTAGGCAAACAAATCAGAAAAGAAAGAAGTTAAGATGTTGGGTACAAAAAAAGATGCTGGGTACCTTGAGTTCGCAAGAGTGGTTTTCTGATATCATGTGCACATTTTGGGCAGTGAAGATGAACTTTGTATACTGCACTGATTACTTCAATTTTCTGCTCTTCTTTAGACATGGCAATCTCTTCAGCATTTAGTACGAACAAGAGATCTTTAGAAATTAGAATGAAGAATCCGGTAAATGTTTCTTTGAGTTCATTAAAGTACTTGGTATGAAAATTGGTTGGTGGGAATTAGCGGAGGGTGGTTCACTAGTATGTGGAAGCTTGAGTTGTGGACAATTGAATTAAGGAAAAAGGTCCAAATTCAATACAACTCCACTATATGAAATAGCTTCATTTTATCTTTTGTGGTAATTTGAATACTCATTCATGTTCTTTTCTTGTATTTGCCATTGACTTTAACACATATCAATCTTGAATCATATGTGTCAAAATATAATTCAAAAAAAGTTTCAAATTTATCCTTCTCCTTTTAAATATAGTTGAAACTTACCCCTTGATTAGCAATGGTAAATGGATGGATTGAATCGAATTTGAGCTGATAAAAAACAAACTGAGTTAAAATTGATTATATTACATTTCATCGATGAGTAAAAAAATAAAATGGATAAGATATGAGTTGAATAAACTGATTCTAACTCACTTTGACTTTTTGTGCTCGTAATTCTACTAATTTGACTTTCATTTTAATGTCAATAGCACTCATCTCCATGTGCCGCACAGTTTCCCATTTAATTTTAAATTTTAATGCTTTGTTGCAGTGAGCCTAGAGAATCTTGGCTATAATTGTTAAGTTATGATTCTTCTGATAAGAAATACTATAATTGGATCAAATTAAATTAAATTACAAATTACATTTAAAAATACAATTTATTATAAATTAATTATAAAATACAATTTAAACTAAGGTCATTTTCAGTCTGTCAATGTCTCAGTTATCTTAGAACACATGTAGCTCACATTTTAAATATGAGTTTTTCATATTTATTTATTTATGAAACGATTTTAGAAATGGTTCAATAAAAGCAAGAATTTTCGAAAATATTTGGAATAATATGTTTTAGAGTAGAAGAGTCATTTTCAAATTATTAAAGTGATAATTATAAAATCAAACAAAGCTGACCACATTTTCCTAAAGAAATACAGATGTTAAACGGCAGAACTAAGGGTGTCTTTGGTACGGAGGAAAATATTTTTATGAAAAAAACTTTTTAGGAAATAATTTGTTTTAAATTTATATTTTGTGTTCGATATATATGTAGAAAATATTTATAAATATCCAATACAAAATAATAAGAATAAATAAAATTTAGGTGATAGATATTGTGGTGTCTGAGAGAAAGAACATAGTGAGAGATATAAGGTGGGTTAGGAATGAGGTAGGTAGGAGTAGGGTGGGGGTGAGAGGGAAATAAGAAAAAAATTAATAAAGAAGAATTAGAAATTTTATTTTTTTCAATATTTTTTAATGGATGCAGTTTAGGCAGGAAAAAAAAAATTAATATTCAAAAAAAAAATAAAAATAAATAAAAAATTTGAAAGGAGAGTTCGGCATGGGGCTGGGGCGTCGGTATACTGGGTGGGCTGTGGGTTAGGGGCTTTGGGATAAAAAAATTAAATTTGATTTTCTAATTATTTTTAGGAGGTTGTGGTTGGGGGGTCAGGGGAGCAGCTAGAATAACAGAAATTCAATTTAAAAAATAATTTAATATTTTTTTTTTGTGTGGGAGGGTGCAGGGTAGAGGGTGGGATGACGTGTCAAGGTAGGGATAAAGGTGGGATAATTTTGAGAGTGATAGAAAATTTTGAAACTTGTTTTTCCTATTTTTATTTTGAAAGTTATTTTTTTTTATTTTTAAAATTTTTTTAATTAATTTTTTAAATTTTGTTTTTAACCAAATAAATATAAAAAAATAAAATAATATTTTCCTACACGCGGAACACATCCTAAATCCTCAATTACTTACAACCCAAATTCGCACAGTCGTAGGAAACAATAATTGAAATTATATATTCTAAAAATATAGTTAGAACAGGAGATCTTTAAATAATTTCTTATGTTTGTATATAAAAAATAAATAAATTACTAATAAATATTTTCAGTGACATCCATATAGGTGTTCTTTTTTTTTTTTGGTGGTTGGGGTGGGGGAGAGGGGATGGGGTTAGAAAAACATAGGCTAAAGAAAATATGTGTGATTTCTATGCTTCAAGCAAAATACATATGATTACAAGCTGATTTTGAGGATATGAAAATAGTACAATTTTTATTTTTTTTCATTAACTAATATGTATATGTAAAGATGCTATGTACTTTGAAATTAACTTAACTCTTTTGTTTTTTAAAAATGAAAAGAAACTTTCAAGAATTTTTTTACTATTATCTTCGAAAATAATAAATATATTCACGTCTAATATATTTTATGTATATTTAAGTCTAATCTTTTGAAATACTTTTTGAGTGTTTCACCTGTTTGGAAATTAAGAAGGAAGAAGATATGTGAAAGAAATATACAAGAAAATAAATTTGCACCCATCACCTGTAATGCCTATTGATAATACACAATTAGTTAATATTCATATAGAGAAGTTTCACTAGTACACTATTGTTGTAAAATGTATGGTATTATATTAAATGTTTATTTATGATTGTGAGATACTTTAAAGGAATTTTATTCATTGTAAACTATTATTCGAGAACAATAATAAGACTTCTCTTTTATTCTTTCTTTTCTAATAGTATTTTTTTTTCTTTATTATTTCATAACACGTCAGCATATCACTTTACCGTCTCAAAATACTGAGGCATTATTTTTCTTTCCTTTATAAGTGAGTAATAATTTTACAAAACTTTATTTCATTGCTCTTCAAAGTATTCCAAAATAAAATTTTATCAGCACTACCGAAGATGAGAAATCTATTTGGATACAGTGGTCTTGGGGATACTACTAAGAATGAAAAACAATATCAATCAAAATCATGCTTAGATCATGATATTCTTGCATCATTATCTTAACGAAATTTTAAAAATTAAATATCTTTTTGTTAAGCATTCATTTGTTTTGTAGAATGACTTGAAAGAAAGATATGACCACTTGAAAATGTTCACCAATCCAAAAATGATATAATTGAATGCATTTGAGATGTCAATACTTTAAATCTATGGATGCATATCAGATTTCAAAACTATAAATTAGATCTCTGTTGGATATTTATTAATCCAAATTACTTGCTCCATACCAATAACAATAATTACTTATAATATATTATTTTTAATCTAATTTTGAAGATTGAGTTATACAATGTAATTGATATTTTTTTTTTATTAAATACTATTGGTAGTTACTACATTGATTTGGTATTTTTCTAGTGCCTTTTCTTATTATGATGCTTAATTGCGGATCACAGTGTTTATCAGAATGACAATATTTTTTTATCATACTCTTATTATATGTTGTTACATTATTATTGTTCAAGTCGTAACTATGAGACGTTTGCTAACCTTAATACTTTATGACCGCTCATAAGCATATTTTATACAATGACATACCAATTAAAACATGATTTACATCATGTGTTAGGTAATGGTATGATGGCAGACATTAGATGTTACACATACTTATTGTGATTTGTGTATTTATTTAATTAGACATTAAGAACTGATTAGGTATGTGGTCCCCATTTTTTCTACTTAATTGTACACCACTTTGTATGATGATATTACATGATAATAAAATGTCAAATCAGCATGTTGCACATTATATAGCAGTGTATTTCTTTATTCTATAGCACCACATTGACATATGTGTCATTAATAATGTATTGCTATAGTAGAATTTCCTCTTAAATATGCGATTCAGTACTGATTGTGATATGAATGGTTGACTCAATATGTACGTACGCATGTTACTACATATTCACTTACTAATGCCTTTATTTTAGATTATTTGTATAACATACTTGTATTACGTTTTTGTGTTGGTGCACAGTGAGAGTACATATTTGCTTTCTGGCAGTGATATCTTACTATAGTGTTCACTTTTTTTGGCAACACTAATATTAATGTTTATTTTATTTTGTGTATCTCATTTTATTTGAAAATGAATAATTTTCAAATCATGTTATCTAATTATGAGGACATTTGCTTAATTGACTCTGGTACAACACACATAATATTTAAAGATGAAAAGTCTTATTCTCACTTATGGGTAAAACGAATGTTACTACAGTTTCTGATAATACAAGATTAATTGAAGGCTCTGAGAACGCTATCACAATTTTTCCTAAGGGAACTAAGCTCATCATAAACAGTGTCATGTTTTCTCCTAAGTCTCGTAAAACTTGTTGAGTTTTATAGATATCCGTCAAAATGGATATCATCACATGAATCTTGAATATCTAGGTATCACCAAGAATGTCTCTAAGAAGGCATGAATTATAAAATAAAAGTTCTGCTTTATTTTTGGTTTGTATTGGACAAAAATTAGTGTAATGGAGGCCTATTCCACAGTAAAACAAAAGTTTACTGCTTCCAATATTTTTGAACTTTGACATGATCGATTGGGACATCCTGGATCTATATTGTGACGAATTATAAAAATTTCAAATGGCCATCCGTTAAAGAATTTGAAGATTATTTTGAAGGGTGAATTTTCATATACTGCTTATTATTAAGGCGAGTTAATTGTTAGACCATCACCAACAAAGGTTGGGATTAAGTCCCCCAAATTCTTGGAATGTATACATAGGACTATTTGTGGACATATTCACCCACCCAGTGGGTCATTTAAATACTTTATGATCCTGAACATATGCTTTTTGTAGATGTCTCATGTGTACCTTTTGTCATCTCGCAATTTTGCATTTGCAAAATTATTGGCACAGATAATAAAATTATGGGTTCAGTTTCTTGATAATCAAATTAAATCTATTTGTCTTGATAATGTTGCAGATTTTTCATCGCAGACATTTAATTATTATTGTTTATCAATTAGGATAAGAAGTTGAATGCTCTGTAGTACATGTTCACACTCAAAATGGCCTTACTTAATTGTTAATTAAACGTTTGCAATTGATAACAAGACCATTGCTTATGAATGGTAAGTTTCCCACTACTGTTTGAGCCCATGCAATTCTGCATGCTGCAACACTTGTTCGTCTCAGACCAACAAGCTAATCATAAGTTTTATCAATTACAATTGATTTTGGGTCAAGAACCTAATATACTAAGAATTTTTGAATGCGTTGTATATATGCCTGTAGCACCACCATGTCGTACCAAGGTGGATCCCCTAAAAAAGGTTAGGAATATATGCTGGGTTTGAGTCACCATCCATTTTCGCTACCTCAAACCATTAACTGGAGATATGTTTTACTGCTCGATTTGCAGATTGCCGGTTTTATGAGATATTTTTTCTAAAATTAGGGGGAGAAAAAAGTGAAAGCAAACGGAAAGTTTTATGAAAAAATTCATAATTATCTCATCTTGACCTATATTCTTCTATTTATGATCAAGAGCCCAAAAGATCATCCAGCTACAAAAACTTGTAAATCAAATTTACTGATTTGAAAAGGATTACTAAATTACATATTCATTCAAATAATGTCCCAATTCGAATTGATTTTTCTATAGGATCATCCATTGGTTTCATAGCTACTGATTTCAAAGCACGCCTGAAATGTGGTAGACCATTGATTTCTAAGGATCAAAATCCTAAAAAATAAAAAATAAATGATCAAGTTGACACTTGAAAGGATCTCATATAGAAGTTCAAATTCTGAGCAATTCTGATGTGCTTGAAGTAATCAACGAGCATAAGACTCAAGGAAATAATGAACCGTCCATAACTTCAAATGACACTGAAACTAATTTGAATCGATTAGAAATATTGGTGAATGATGTCTTTGCATATATTGTTGAAACAAGAATTATGTAAGATTGTGAGGATCTTGGAACCTCTATCTGTTGAAGAATGTCAGTAAATAAATAATTGGCATAATAGCAAGAGGCAATTTAATCATAATTGAATTCACTTTTCAAGCATGAAATTTTTTAGCCTACTGTCCAAACACCAAATGGTATTAAACCTGTTGTCTATATATGGGTCTTTGTGCGAAAAAGAAATGAGAAAAATGAAATACAAAGATATAAACAGTCCTTGTTGCACAAGGTTTTTCTCAAAGGCCTGGCATAGACTATGAAGAGACATACTTCCCTATTATGGATGAAACAATATTGTGTTATCTCATTAGTTTCACAGTCCATGAGAGACTTGAGAAGCATTTTATGGATGCGATTATAGCCAATCTATATGGGTCACTTGCTAATGAGATATACATGAATATCCCTGAAGAATCTTTGAAGCCTAAAGCATATGCTTCAAAGTCTCAAGAAATATATTTCAATTAGATTACAAAGATCTTTGCACGGTCTAAAGCAATCTGGATGCATGTGGTATAACTACCTTAGCAAGAACCTGTTAAAAGAATGTTATATAAATAATAATATTTTTAATGTTTTTTATAAAAAAATCAACATCGAAGTTTGTTATACTTATTGTTTATGCAGGTGGCATAAATCTTATTGAGCTTCAAAAGGAAATTAATTTTTAAAGAAGGAATTTGAGATAAAAGATATTGGAAAGACAAAGTTAGGTCTTAGTTTGCAAATTCAATATTTGGAAAACAACATCTTTGTACTGCGATAGTTGTTCGTATCACTTGATGTGAATAAGGATCTATTCCAACCACAAAAAGAGAATTAGAATATTCTTGGTCTTGAAATTTCATATCTAAGTGTAATTGACACACTAATGTATCTTGCTAATACAACAGGGCCTGACCATTATGAGGTGGTTACTAATGTGGTAGAGCTGGTGAATAGTTGTACTTTGTAAGGAATACTTATATTTTGTATATCTCGATTTTCTTTGTTGGCTGAGATGATGTATATTACATTATTTGCAGGTTGTAATATCATAGGGTGGTTTATGTTAAGAGTAGTCACTAGTTCTTTTATATTTATACCAACTGAAAATGTTACTGAGTATCATTGTTTTGTACGCAACCTTAACTTTTGTGCAGGTGTTGTAACGGATCAGATTTAAGCTCTCTCCTTATCTCAAGTAGCTTATTTTGGGATATCTAAAGGTAGGTTCCGGTCATTCGCATTCTCTGGAGTCTCGTTTTATTATCTCATGTTGACCTCCTCCTACCAGTTGCTAATAGGACTATATATACTGTTCTGGTCCACAATGTGCTATTAACCAAACACTCAAAAATAAGATGTTGTAGACTGATTCACTATATTACAGAAATTTTAAGAAGAGGAAATTGTAATTCCAAACTTTTATAACCTACCGAAAATGAACATACTATTCAGTAGCGCAAGACACATGATGAAATGTTTCCAAGTATGGATACTAGGTAGTACAGTGTAACAACCTTCATCATTGTTTTTTGTTTTATGCGTGTTCTACACATTCTACCT
>JBDJHY010662484.1:0-20900 GCA_039654485.1 Withania somnifera | reverse complement strand
TTTGTTGGGGCTATATATTTTATATACACTTTCTTTGGATACTCTAGTAGCTCCATGTAGAACTAACATCCAGTTTTAGGATTTGGGTTGTATATGCTTCTTTCTGCTTCTGTTGTTGTTTATATATTTGGATATTTCTTTACTTAATTTGTTACTTGTGAGTGCTTATGTCCCACTGTGAGTAGTTTTGAGCTTTAGGGAAAGGCTTTTCTACAAGAGAGTGGTAGATGCCACCATTACCCAAAATTTTGGTCATGACAGAGTGGCATCAGGTTCACAAATATATTTGGCCTTAGAGAAAATCTAGTAGAGTCCTGCAGATCGGTACATTGACTTCAACATCCAATTTTGGGAGTCTACGGGGTTCCTTAGGAAAACCTTCATCTCTTGAATCATGTCGTGCATTTATATTCATAGCGTTTCTAAAAAACTAACTTTAGCTTCACTTTTTCACAGATGGTGCTTACCCACGATTCATCTGTCAATCGAGACCTTCCCCTAGCAGGTCAAGAGGGTGTTAGGGATGATGCTCAGTCAATTTCTATTAACCCAGCTACTACACATCTGTAGAAATCTCCTGCACCACAACCAAAGTTCGTGTAGCCACAACCTACCACTTTCGGAGATCTATTATGAAGATTCTATCTATGCTATAAGGGGCATTGGTAGATAAACCCTAGTCATCTACTTAGATTACGAAACAAGGTGTGGCCTCCCCTAATACCTATAGCCCCAGCAGCACCGCCAGAGCCATCTACTATTCGATCTCAGATTACTGCTGCTATTGGTACTACGTCGGTACTAGCACCAGTTCCTTCTATACTCGCATTTGAGGTGCGGAATGATGTTAGACCATTTTCTATGGGTTTCCCCTGTCAGGTTCTTAGGAGAACAGGGGAAGGATCCAAGATTTTATTGCTGTATGCAAGGAACATCTTAAGACTTCTGAGTTACTGGATATGCATGGGGTCAATTTTACTTCTTATCTACTAAAGGGTCCCACTATTCACTGGTGGTGAGATTTCAAGGATCGTAGGTAACCCAATTCAATCCCACTAACTTGGGGGCCATTTTGTGAGGCTTTAATGGCCTAGTATATGCTCCGGAGAATGCAAAAGGCATTTCAAGCTTAATTTACAAGATTACGCCAGGTTGGTATGAATTTTTCTGAATATGAGGCTTTGTTTATAGAGCTTTATAGGCATGATGGAGATTTTATTCCTAATGAGAAGGAGAGATTTTAACGTTTCACATATGAGTTCAATTGGACCTATAAGGTCAAGTTGAGTGGATGTTAGTACTTCAAAGGTCTATCTTGGATGTTGCAAACCATGCCCGCAGAATGGAGTCATTAGTTCGCCAGCCTAAGGTGGAAGTGAGAAGAGGCTGCACCTTCGAGGAAGCTTTTTGAGGTCTAGGTCTAGTAGCCACAGTTTTGGTAGGGGAGGTCAGACTAGTCGATAGTAAAAATCTTCTGACAGGGGATATAGTAGTTAGCCCGTGAAGGCCTAGTTTTAGGTTTATGAGGTCATACTGAGGGGCCTCAAAGTAAAGCAAGAGATGGGGCGGTTATGTTGAGTGTGGAGGAGAGGGTTACTTTTCTAGATACTGCAAGCCCAATTTCCAAAAACAAAATATGCACACAACATAGAAAAGACATTATGGATCTAATGGAATCTTTAGAATGACCAACAGAGGTTTTCAACGTAAATAGTCCCTAAGCCAAAATGGATAAAGATATCCAACTCCAATCACCACGCACTAACTCCGGGAAAATTCTCAACTCTAAATTAATTTAATTTCCTCAAAATAGCTAAAAATCAAACTAAAAACCTGGGACACAAAATAAAGGTATCTCTAGAACAAAGTCGACATTCTAGAGCTAATAGAATGGTCAAAATCTGTTCCAAGCACGTTTACTAAGAATTCACTTTCAAGTTCTACTATTTCAAAACTGAAACTTCAAAAATGGAAACTTAAATAATGGGAAACTGAGTTGTACAAGAACCACACTGTCGATCCTAGTAAGTTACAAATACTTGGCAAAACTACTAGATGGCTCTAAATGTTGAAAAAGGCAAAAACCAAGAAAATTACAAAATGGGTCATTACAACATCCAGCACTAACCATAAAGCCCACTATAGCCAACCCTACTAGCCTTTAGCTAAGAAGCCAAACTATCAAAATCACGAACCTCAATGAAGTAGACAAAAACTGACTCCCACCACCAATCTAATCCAAAGGAGAACTCATCCACAAAACTACTACTCATGCGCATAACCCACACCCCATAAGAAAACACTTAAAAAACAACCTCAAATGAGCTCTACCCCCAAAACTAGAAAAACTATCTTAAATACGAAACCACAAGACAACACTTAACCAACCTCCTGATAAGAATCACCTGACACCCAATCCACTGGGAGCACTTAGACCATGCAAAATACCCTAATCTAACTATACCACGACATCGTCCAACCCGAGGGAACACCAATAAGGACACCACACACGCAATCGATAAGTAAAGAGGATCATAAAAACCCATAAAGAGCCACTACACCACCATACACATGAGCACCCAGCCCAAAAATAGTAAGCGCAAAAAATAATGAAGGAAAATAACAAGGAATCAAAGACACTAGAACTAAGGAATTCCTTAGAGGATCCCAATCTGTAGGCCAACAAGCTAAGAGAATCCCAAAAAGGGTGAGTACTCAAAAGGTCCCACTATCCCTTAGTCGAAGTACACTGGGCACGTCAAAGACAACAGTTATGGAGAAATAGTCCAGAACCGTATAAAAGCAAAGAAACTAGCCCCTACTTAGAAAATCACATCAAGTCCAAACCTCTGTAACTCCCTAAGTCACCCCATATATCATGACCCCTATTGATAATATACATAACCCTTACACTCCACCCACCACTAGGACCATTTCCCAAAGGTGTAATAATATAAAAAATAGATAAGACTTCGCTAGGCAGGGACCACCTACTAAGAAATGGTAGAAAAGATAATAGCAAGTAAATATAGATTTATAAATAAAACTAATGATAAGGAAGAATGAATGAAACTCTGAGGGGCCCACCTCAGATCGCATACAGCTGCTGATGGACCCCACCCAGGAGAACCTCAACCGTATCCCTCTGGACGCCTTCCCTAGCTCCCCAAACTGTAGCCTGGCCAGCTATAGCCAGTGGTGCTGTATGAAGTGGTTGCACTGGCCAAGGTGCTCAAGCAGTCCATCCCTGAGGACAATCCCTTATCCGATGACCCAACACTCTGCACTGGTAACTATCTCTAAGGACAACCCCTTCCCGTGCCTCGTACTGTCCCGTGGGCCCTCAACTTGGCCACCACGGCCCTTTGATCCTAACCTCGAGACCGTGGCAGGCATAGTAATCTGACCTGCCTCCGAAGCCCACATATAAGGCTTATACCTCTGGCTAGTCTAACCTTTTTCCTCTGATCGGGCACAAAAATAACCACTCTTTTGACGTTGCCTCTTTTATCTACCCCCTTAGGACTCGTAATGTAACTTAATCATTGTTTCTGGCATGATTGGAATTTTTTGATAAGGTCAACCCAACACCAGCATCCAATCGATCTCTTTAGCAAATCAGACTTCAGTCCATAATTGAAGTGGTGGATCTGATCCTCCTTAGTCGGAATCAACTCCACTACATGCCTTGACTACTTTATAAATCTAGCTTCATACTAACTTATAAAGATCCATACTGTAAGGTATTAAAATCCAACCTGAATTTGGCTAAGAAGGCATCTATAAACAACTCTAGGTAATTGGTGGAGAACCAAATAGAATTAAATCTCTAAGAACTCTCCACCAATGGCTTGAATCTCTCTCAACAGATAAGTGAAAAAATAAACCTCATGCCCATCTAATAACACCAAGGTCCTCAACCTTTCCTCATAGACAATGATAAACTTTATGCGTCCTATCTGGATGCCCTTGGAATCTTGTAGGTGCTATAAGGAGAAAATAACCACGAATCTTCCTCACCTCATATGACGGAAGGACTCTGGCATTGACCTGTTGTAGAAGTACTGGTATCGGAATAGGTTGTGGTGCAACCGGCTGAACTATTGGAAAACTGTAGTTGGAGGAACCTATGGAGGATAAGCACCCACTAATGCTCCCTAAGATGCACTATGAAAAACCACTAATGGTACACTGCCAAACATCATGAGCATCTACAAAAAAATTATGTCGTACTGTGATCAAATGTAGGTGTGTAATCTTCTAATGAGGAACTGAAGTAGCTTGTTTAACTGGCGGTGGATCCATAGAAGTTTTCATTTAGAGAAAAGATGCCAAAGAAGTAGCAACTAACTAAGTACCTACAGTTACCCCCTCTCTACCCCTGGGTGAGGTCTCGTGTGCATCAGAAAGGGGATCTCCATCAACCGACGAACTGTGAACACCCACCATCTATGAAAAGAGAATAGTCAAGGAGATGCTTCCAGAAAATTACACAAGTACTATGTAGTAGGAGAGAAAACAAAGAGACTTCATTCCTGTAGACTCCCAAAGATAGGTTATGGATGTCTTTGCAATGATCCATAGGACTCTACTGACACTTGCTCCATTATCATAGAAACTCAGGAAACCTAAGCCCTGATATCACTCGATCATGACCCAAAACTCATACCGTGAAGGAGACTATGGTCTCACTAGAAGGCCAGCCCACCTCTCGGCTTGAAACGGTCAGAAATGGTCCAATACAGCTAACCAACGGTAAATTATCAATGACAAATTTATATGCAACTCCTCCTGAACCCAATGACTGTGAAAAAATAGAGCTAACTACATCAGAGTACTCAAAAGGAATAGATGCAACTGCTCCAATAAAATGTAAATAAAAGTCAATCTAGCCTTAATAGGATAAGGAAGAATTCCAACACAGCTAAAGAACAGACTTAACCCAATAACTGGGAGCTTACCTTGATATTTGAAATCAACCTGCACCTCTACTTTGTATGATATCATCTCCTCCGATAACCCGTGTTAGTATCTTCACCACAGAAACTATACAAAGTGTAGCATGAGTACCAAAAAAGGCACCCAATAGGCATCTTCCATTGACCAGGCTCAATCAAATACAAGGAAGGAATAATGAATAAGTAAAACAGGTTAGATGAAAACATGTTGAATGGTATCGAAAGTAAGGCATTAATATAAGGAAGGAAAACTAAATCACTACCTTGGGTCGTAAATACTCGGCCTTGTCAAGGTGCAACTAGTACCCCTAGCTCAAGTCACAAGCCCAACTGTACCTGATATCCACCTTAACTCAGCTAATAATAGAACTAATAAATAAGGTAAACTAGAAGCATAAGTGCAGAGAAAGAGAAAACAAAAGAAAAAATGAATATGCCCAATCCCACCACTGAATTGATACAAAAAAGAAAAACATACAAAACCTACTTGATGCCCTATCCACCAGTAGGCATACACATGGATACAAAGTGTAGAATGGTACTAATGCACTCAAACCAGCAGCCTTATGGGTTGCTCCCATAGCCATCGAACCAGGCCTCGCCTGTCAGGAGCCCCACTCTAGAGGTTTACGCCTCCTAATTAATAGTGGAGATGGCATCTCGAAGGTCCGGTCCACATAATTAACTGTGGGGACTGTGCCCTAAAGGTTCATACCTCACATCAAACATGTAGGGGGCCACCACTATAAACATAGTATGATTGCCCTAAGTTATACATAGTATTAGAAAACCAAGTATGGTTATATACATATAAAAATAGCCCATACCATCTCGTGGATGCAAAAAAATGTCACAAAAAGTCATTGTTTTATTTATTTCATAAAACGCCTTTTTATTATAACCTTCCCCCTCCCCCTGGGTAGAAACACACAGTGGGCCCTGTCTGATCAACATCACCACGGTATATGTGGTTGCAAAAAATACAAAGACTAATAAAAGGCACGTTTGAAGTTTAGGAAAGGACAGAATCCACAAGTTAAGCACATGTCTCATCAGAATGACTACCACTAGCCAAGAACTAACAC
This sequence comes from Withania somnifera, assembly GCA_039654485.1. Classification (NCBI taxonomy): domain Eukaryota; kingdom Viridiplantae; phylum Streptophyta; class Magnoliopsida; order Solanales; family Solanaceae; genus Withania; species Withania somnifera. The sequence goes on along the minus strand of JBDJHY010662484.1, from coordinate 14,857 downwards.
TTCAAGCATATAGCACCCCCTACACGGGCCCTGAAAAGGGTAAAGAAGCACAAAAATAGAAGGAAGGTATACCGACTAATTATAAAAACCACTAGCTCGCGGGAATCCAACAAGCATTCTATATGAACCTAATCTAGAGGTAAGAAAAACAATGGGAAAAACCTCTTGCGAGTGGCATGCATACCATAAAAAGCCTCAGAATCACCCTAAATAATGCAACTAAAAAAAGGGATACCGGGGTCAAAACAAGAAAAATGATACTCATATTGTGTAAAGAAAATTGGGTAGAAACCGAGACTAAAAATGGGCTCGTAGGACCCAAAGAATGAAAAAATAATCCAAAGGTACCAGTACATAGAGCCAAGTTCAGGAAGTGTTTGATATAAAATTGAGCTTAAAATTATAAAGGATAAAGGAAAAATTGAGATCATAAGGTGAAGAAAATAAACATTTTGCACCAATACCTAAAAGGACTTAAATAATGAGAAATACCCGGAGAAAACATGCAAATCTTAAAACCTCCAGTAGCTCCCAACCACTTTCCCAGCTCAAAATCGGAACATCACAGCTCAAAGTCACAACAATAGGAGAATATAAAATAGAAAATGAAATAAAATAAGGAAGAACCCATACATAAAACTAATGCATGGTCACCCTCACTAGGAAACCCTCACCGTGGCAAAGAAAATTCCTACTAGGGAGGCTCTGTCTTCCAAAGCCTGGAATTGTCGGGGTGAGGAAAAGGTCATGAGGGAGAATTTCTCTAGGGGAGAAAAGGACGCAAGAGCGTTACCTGGCCAAAAGGAAAGCAACACTAGGTCGGAACCCTTGTCTATTGGGAATACTTTTTAGGGGAGAAGCCTTGATCTCTAGGGAAACATCGCAGGAATGACCAAATAACTGGCCCGTGCGTTCAGTCCCTACAAATTGCAAATAAAAAGGAAAACTCTGAGGGCCCTTAGAATGAGCATTGGAAGCCTAACTTCAGCAAAAAAAATATGCACACAACATGGAAATAATGTTGTGGATCTAATGGAATCATCAAGACGATGTCGTTTGATCAAAAAGAACCCAAAAGCTAAAATAGATAAAAAGAGTCAATTTCCAACTAAGCCACCAAGGACCCAAAACAACACTGGACACCCCAAAAAGTGAACCAAAAACCGTACAAACCCAAAATCACCAATTCAAAGCTAATGTATGTTTTATAATACCATCACAAAACTCTGATCACCATGCCCTAACTCCAGGAATATTCTCAACTCTTAATGAACTAAATTTCCTCAAAACATTTACCAAGATAAAACAAAATGAATTAAAGGTCCCACTAGATTATAGTTGATATTATAAAGCTAATGGAACTTTCGTAATCTAGTTTTGGTTATATTTACTAAGAATTTGCTCTAAAGTTCCACTATTCAAAAATTAAAACTTCAAAATAGGAAAACTAAGATAATAGGCAATCGAGCTACTAGGCATCGACTACCATTTCTAACAATTCATAAATTACTTAGGGAAACTACCAATTTTCTCTAAACACAAAAAAGGTAAAAAGAAAGAAAATAACCAAACAGTTCATCATAAGTTTTCATGTAATAAAGAGTGTAAGTGATAAAACAAGAAAAAATAGGACTTTCCAATAATAATAATAGAATGGTTTACTTATCGACTTTTTTTAGACTCGATTACATACCGAGAACCCATTATTACCTTTTATTCTAGGTATTGAATTCACACCCTGGTACTGGGTACTATAATTTACTACTTATTCTGGCAGTTAATTCTGACTTTGTTCGGTAATGAGTATAACTGCTGGCACTTAAGACCTATTTTGCTCAGTAATGAGTACAACATTTCTGAAATGATCTCACCATTAAATTGGGGACCTTTTTCATACTTTACTATTGAGGTACTAGATTCCCTTAGTTGCCGAGATTATGAAAAGACTATACTTTTATAATGAGGCATTGGTGCCAGTCTATGAGTCTCCCTAAGGCTTTATGACATTGATATGTGAGGAAACTATGACACTAGAGGTTTGCACGTGGTTGGCTTACGTCCATGGACCTTGTCTATGGGCTATGTGCAACAAAAGAAGGGGTATAGGTTGAAGTAGGGATATAGGAGGGTAAGCCCTTCCATGGGTATTGCCTGTTGGACCTGTGAGTATAAGAGAAGAAGCATACACAAGAATTATGGCATCATTTAGTTTGTGTTACTGTATAACATTTTTTCTCATTAGTGTACCCCCAATATTATATGGATGTTGATAGGTGAGCATGACTTCTGCATGCTCTTCCTTTCTTATTGGGGCTTGGCGGGGATTTACTCTCTTTTACTACTACGTATACTGTTAGTGTTAGTGTTGACTTTACTTATTGTGAATTATTGATATCTAGTTTATTTTGTGCCTTATCACTTCATTGTGTCCCTTTTTCTTTACGTGTCTTGAGTTTAATGGTACACTTCCTGATTCCTTTTAGTATCCATTTTTATCCTTTTATTGATTATTTCTATATTTCTACTAGGATCCCAGGTAAATCCTTCTCTTCTTACCTATGATCCTTTTACGTGGTTTTAGTTAGAGGTATTTCTACACTATCTTCTTTCTTGTTTCTATCTAAGTTTCAATTATCGGTTTGTTAAGAGTTTTTCTTCTATTATAGAAGGATGTTCCATTCCTGTGGTCAGTTGACTGTGATTCTTAATTTTTTAGGCTAAAAGAGTTGTTGACTACTTCCCCAATTCTTTCCTTTTTAGTTGAGGGCCAGACCTATACAACGTATTGTGATGCTTCAGGTATTAGGTTAGGCTTGTTATTATATAGCAGGGTTATATTATAGCTAATAAGTTAAGGTCGTTGAAGGATCAAGAGCATAACTACCCACCTATGGCATGAGTTGGCACCAGTGGTTTTTGGGCTTAAGATATGGAGGAATTATCTTTATGGTATCCATTTTGAGATATTTACTAATCACTATAGCTTGCAATATATCCTGGGGTTAGAGGGATCTTAACTTGAAGCATAGCAGGTGGATTGAGCTCCTGAAGGACTACAACTTGAGTATCCTATATCATTTGGGAAAGGATAATATGGTTGCAGATGCCTTGAACAAGATGGTATAGATTATGGATAGCCTAGCTTCTATTTTTGCTTCTTAGAGTCCATTAGCTCAGGATATTCAGTCCTTGGCTAATATGTTGGTTAAATTTGATATTTTAGCACTGAAGTGGGTTGTTGACCATGTTGAGGTTAGTCCATCTTTATTTTATTAGATTTGGCATCTCTAGTATGAGGATCCTCATCTAGTTCAGCTGAGAAAAAGAGAGTTTTGAGGGGTGATTTCAGTTGGGACATAATAGATTCTAATTATTTGTTGTGGGTTATGGTCTCCTAGTCATTTGTTAGAGTTAATGACTTGATTTAGACTCTATTTCATGAGGCTCATTTCTCCAGCTCTATCTGTTTGGGTATCAGACGGTTGTACCATTATTTCAAGGAGCATTATAGGTGATGATGTATGAGGAGAGCTATAGAGTCCTTAGTGTCTCGATGTTTGAACTGTCAGAATGTAAAGTTCAAGTTAAAATTGGTGCAGATTTCTATGGACTTCATTTTAGGCCTTCCCCATACATCTAGAGTCCATAATTGTATTTGGGTCATCGTGGATCGACTAACCAAATAAGCTCATTTCCTTCGACACACTCATCTTGGGGTACAACTGACTGGTTGAGTTGTAAGTTCATGAGGTGGTCATCTTCATGTGGTACTATTTTCCAGTATATTTTATCAAGGAAATAAGTTTATGTTGCAATATTAGGTATCAATATAGAGAGATATGAGTACTGAGGTCACCTTGGGTAAAACCTTTCACCTTTAGACTGACAGCCAATCTAGAGGACTATTCAGGTACATCAGGATATGTTATGGGCATGTGATTTTCATTTTGATGGTAGTTGGGATTGACATTTAGCCTTAGTAGATTTTTCATATAATAATAATTATCATTCCATCATTGATATGGCGCCTTTTGTGGCCTTGTATGGTAGGTATTGCAGATCGCCTATAGATTGGTTTTGTTGTACAGAGGTTTTCACCTCAAAGTTCTAATTGGTTTCATGGTACCATTTACCCATTCAAAGTTATTAAGGATAGGTTTAAGATAGTACATCGTAGGCTAAAATCCTAGGAAGATCATCGACTTTAGCCCCAATAGTTTGTAGTGTTGATATGGTCTTCCTCCATGTGTCACCCATGAAAGGCATTATGAGGTTTTGTAGGTGGGGTAAGCTTATCCCCAGGTTAATTGGGCTCTATGAGATCACACACAGGGTTAGAGGTTTTTCCTACAAGATTTCCTTACCTCCAGCATTAGCTACTATCCATTTGGTATTTCATGTATCAATGCTTCATCGGTTTGTCCATGACATATCCTATGTGCTTCATCGAGATTCAATGCAAATTATTGACTGGTTAACTTATGGCTAGGAGCATAATTCCATTATAGATTCGGATGTGAGGGAACTTAAATACTGATATATTCTAGTTGTGAAGGTTTGTTGGTTGTGTCAACCAATTAAGGAAGCAGGTTAGGAGACGGAACTTGATATATAGGCCCAATATCCACATCTATTCAAGCCTTCATGTACTTCTCTTTCCTTGACTTTCGAGGAAAAAAATCCTTATTAGTGGTTGATATTGTAATGACCCGCTTGGTCATTTACTTGCCTGTTATTTTTTTATTTTTTGGAGCATTCTATTAGCTGTCCAAATTTATTGGTGACTTTATGGGACCGTTAGTTTGGTTCCATACAAGTTCTATAGCATCTTATCTCAATTTTCCTATTTTGAAGCCTTAACCTTTAAATAGTGGAACCTGAGAGTGGATTCTTAGTAAATGTTCTCAAATTTAGATTCTAATAGTGCAGTTAGATCCAGAACATTAACTTTTATCTAGTAGGACCTTCAAATCTTGTACCTTAGTGTTCGTTTTGAGTTTGATCTAAACTGTGGAAATTTAGCTCAACCGAGGTTCAGTTTAGATCCTAGGCGGGCTTCGTGTGATCGTAGTGTTGACTTGGAATTCTGACACTTCCATCATCTCCACAATGTCAACTTTTCTCTAGTTGGACCTTTCCTTCATTTTTAGGGTTATTCATTGTGAGTTTGATTTGTTTTGTGAAAATTAAGCTCAAATGGAGCTCATTTTGGATTCTGAGATGGTTTTTGGTGATCGAAGCGCTAGATTAAAATTTTAAAGCTTCAATCAGCTCAAAAAATGTGATTTTGGGCTAGTTTTACCATTGGTTTCTAGGGTGTCTGCACTCATTTTTAGGGTATTTGTGGAGAGTTGAGAAGTTTTCCCTTTTAAATTAGTTTGGTTTTGGGGTCCTTTTTCTCAATCAACCTCCGGTGGTCGTTTCTCAGTTCAATTGACTTTGTAATATTTTTTTTTCATGCAAGATGCATATTTGGTTTGTTAAAATTGGACTTTTTTCCATTTCCGATCCACTTTTTGATGTTTGAAAAATTATTGTCTACTATACAGTTGTTAGCTAGTTTACCTCTATTTTGATTGATAAATCTATCAGGGGTCTGATAAATTGGTTATCTTTTGGGTCTAGGAGAAAAGTTAATATACCAATTATCAGTCCATTTGGATAATGAATTGGTAATGCTAGTATTTTAAAGACCTATATTCCAGTTTTCAAAACAATTTGCCTTATCATTGTTATAAATTTTTCTCCTCTCCATGGTGTATTCTTGGGATTTTTCAAGGATAATCATTGGCTATTGTTGGTTAACTATTGGGGAGCTATTTGTCACTTCATAATCTAGAATTGTTAAGTTTTCTTCTATCTTGGAAGCTCTTCTTTGAAGATTTAATGGTGATTTCAGATTTTTCTCTAATTGTAGTATAATTTTGTGTTTGCAGTTGAGATTTTTTATCTGTTGATGTATGTGTGATATTGTGAGCCTTGTCCCTCACACTTTGGGTACATTCTTGCTTGATATTTAGTGCAATCAACCTTGCCTACTTTTCCAAATTATGGGAAACTTTCTTGGCCAATTAACGACCCTACATAGGTCAAATTTAGCTAACATTCGAACCACGGGTTCCTTGATGAAGCCTTCATGCTGGTAACTTTATTTTATTTTTCTAGGCCTCGGGGCCCATGTGCCCATTTTTGGACCCATATTGTACTAGGAAATATATGTGTTGTTCTTCATCTTTTGATCCCAAGATATGTCATTTTATAGTTTCGAGCAGATTTGGCCTTATTCAAAGCTCTAGGCCAGTGTTGTATGTTTTTCACGAAATCTCGACTGCACCCTAGTAGGCTAGGATTACTTTTTTTCAACAGATCTATTATAGAATACTTGAGTGGTCTGCTAGTTGTGTGGCATGGTTATTATGTTGGATCTATTTACTTGATTTTAAGGGTCCCGTGGAGGGGCTTAGAGGGTGTTAATTATTTGTGGATGTCCTAGCCTTGTCGTGGATGATCTCGAATCCTAGTGGCTGTTTTAGGCCTTGACTAGACTTTGTGAGTGAGATGAGTTTCTTTCTGGTTGCCTTTAGATGATCCTAGTGAGCTGCATGTTTCTTATTTTTGTTGTGTTGAATTTATGAATTTCAGATATAGGGCTCTTGTAGGGAAAGCACAAGCGCTGATTGAGGCTATGGTAAAGGGAGTATTCTTGGGTTTAACAAAAGATGGAAAGCTTAACTAGCTTAATAACCTTAATAAGGTCTTCTCACTTATATGTATACCTATGCTAGGACAAGCATGTGTTATGGCACTATTTTAAGAATATAATCGAAATAAAGATTTGATTGTCATAGGGTAATGTCTTAGGCACTTAGGGGAGCATCCCTTGTATTGATTGATATTGAGGTGTAGGCCTTTAGATCATAGCCCCCACTATTGATATTGAGGAGTGAACCTCCTGGGGCGTGGCCCTCACTATTGATATTGAGGCACATACCTCTGTGGCATGACCCCTATTATAGATATGGAGTTTCTAACCTCCGGGGTGCAGCCCAACCATTAATATTGAGGTGTGGACCTCCGAGGGATGGCCCTCCCTATTGATATTAAGGTGTGGACCTCCTGGACGCATCCACCACTATTGATATTGAGACACAGATCTCCAGATCACAGCCCCCGCTATTGGTATCAAGGCATGGACCTCATGGGGAATGGGCCCTACTATTGATATAGAGGAGAGGTCCCTACCATTTGATCGGGAGGTGCAGCCTCCCGATCCAAAATGGTTATGTCTTAATTTAATTTTGTCAATCAGTTTGCATCTATTCTTGTTGTTATTCTTAAGAGGGAAATTACTATGAGTTTTTGTTTGTATCGATTATACCTACCAGCGGGATGGGGTTTCAGGTAGGTTTTTGTATGATATACTTCTTTTTGTACTGAGTGGTATTATGGGTAGCCATTTGGGTTGTTTAGTTCTTTACTTTATTATCATTATACTTATTAGCCGTTTTACCTTTGCACTATCATGTCAGTTCTAGATCACTCAGCTGGAGTCCATGTATGCTTTCTATAGTTGTTTTCATTTCTATGTCATAGTTGGATATTCCTTTGCTATAGCCATGCATATTCTTACTTGCATAGATCCTATACTTTCCTTTCTATTATTAATGGTAAGAATTTTCTCCTGTTACCAACCCTGGCTGCTTAGTTAGCTTCACTCTACTTTTCCTGCTCTTATTAGCCCGTTTTAGTATACTCGCTGTTACTTTACTTGACTTTATCCCAATCGGCCTATGATTCCTACTGGAAATCCATTATTTGATACTCATACTGCACTTCTGCAATGTTTTCGTGGTGTAGATATCGGTAGGCGTTACTGGAGATTTGTGATTGTGCTATCTAGATTGCTGGCGGATACTACAATGAGATTTGACGTTCGAGATGATCGTGGCGTACAATTGTTGTATCCGGTCTTATTTGTTTTATGGTAGGGCTTCTATAGTACCATTTTATAGAAGCATGTACGTATATATATATTTCTCTTTTGGATACTTTGTTTGGTAGCTCCTTATGCCATTGACACAAGGTTTTGAGTTTCGGTTGTATGTATTTTTTTCTGCGTTTTGTTTATAGCTACTTTAGTTATTTATTATTTTTTTGGTGTTTGTGAGAATTTATGGCCAATTGCAAGTAGCTTCGGGTGGTAGGGAGAAGCTTGTCTATAGGAGGGCTATAGACACCACCATGATCCTAAATTTGGGTCGTGAATTTGTAATTTGTTTTCCTAGTCTTCATGATAAGCTCACTTCTCCATGGATTCCCTTTAAATACGGAATTCCTACCATTATTACCCACTTTTGCTCAAAGTTTGTTTTCTTCCTTATTTCCAACTTGTTATTGATTAATTGTGGTGCATTAAGCTTAAATTCACTCTTTGGTTGTTTTTCCTTCCCCGTCCTTGTATGTAATCCTTCATTAATTAGTGTGAAGCTCTTTATAGCTTTACATTTTATTTCTCTTCCTGTCCAAACATTTTGAGCCGTTTCTTCTACTCAAATTATGCTCATTTTTGGAGCAAGAATTTCTATTGATGCCAGGAACTCCATGGAGAAGTTCATTTAAGGGTCTCGTAAGCAAATATCGGGGGCCTATTTTAGGCTCAATTTTCAACCCAATACAGAATTGAGCATCATTAATATCGTTGGACTCTTCTTGAAATAGGGATTCATATTTATCAGTTTTGAAGCTGATCGTTGTAAGCTATAGTGAACTATTCACTTTAATTGCTTACGTAATTGCATTGAATTGCATCCGTAGGTTTGTAATTCTAATTTTATATCGTTAAATTTGACTGCTTCTTTGATTCGTATCCGTCTCTTTTTCTCTTTCAGTAATTTTTGTAATGCGATGCCTGTGAACTATTATTGGACTTGTGATGACTGTAGGGTGACTCTAGAAGTAATAAAATGTTGTTACGTGGGTTGTCTTTTAGGTTTCTCCCTCGGGTTTGGTTTGTTGTCTTGTGCTTCTAGTTGTATCTTAGTAGAGCCTTTGTAGGGCATAGGTTAGCTGTAGATATTTCTTATGTTGTTGCATTTAAGCAGCGGGAGAGCCGTGAGGTTCATCTCTGAGAGTGGATTTTGAGATGGGGGTCCGTTATCACTATTTTCTTACATTGTTGGGCCATGGAGGATAGTTTATTCACGACCCAAAACTCAAATCATGATGGCGGCTATGGTCTTACAAGAAGGCCTTTCCACCCTTTGGCACGAAGCAGCAAGCAATGGGCCGATAACAATGAACCAACAATAAATAAAATGGGGTAAATAAGACTAAGAGATATGGAACAACAAACTTATATACAACACCTACCAGAACCTGGTGTCTGTGACCAAAATTGAGCTAACTACAATAGAGTACTCAAAAGGATTATATACAACTGCTTAAACAAGAGGTAAATACAAAACCAGTATTCCCTGAATAAGATAAGGCAGAATCCTAACACAACTGGAGAATAGGTTCAGCCAAACGCTTGGAGCTCATCTTGATCTTTGAAATCAATGTGCACCTCTACTTTGCACAATCTCATCTTGTTCAATAACCCATGCTAGTATCTACACCCTATAAATTGTACAAAAGTGTAACACAAGTACCAACAACATAGGGTACCTAATAGGCATCATTAGCTGATGGGGCTCAATCAAGTGCAACTAAGTAAAAATAAGTATGTAAAACAAGTCATAAGAAAACACGTAAAACGGTACAGAAAGTAAGGCATAAATATTAGTAAATAAAATGAAAATCAATCTCACAGTTCTATAATACTTCACCTCGCCAACGTGCAGCTAGTACCCCTAGTTCCAAGTTACAAGTCCATGAAAATGTACCTCATATGCAGCTCAACTTAATCATTAATAGAACGAATAAATAAGGTAAAACAGGAGATAAGTGCAGAGAAAGAGCAAATAACTGATAATCCAAGTGGTACCCTATCCAACCACTGGAGACATAAAAATACATACAAAACCTACCTGACGCCCCATCCTACGGGTATGCATTAATAGGGATACAAAACCAAGTGTGACCTCCCCCGTCAGCTTGCAAGGCATAAACAAGTGATTAAAGATTATCCAAAGGGGTATAATAGTATTAACGCACTTAAAATGGCAACCCTGGGTGTCCCACCCCGATCCATTATACTAGGCCCGCTTGTCGAGATCCCCTTTTCGGAGGTCCACGCCTCCTAATAAATAGTGGTGACCGCTCCTCATGATCAATAGTGGGGACTGCATCCCGGAGGTAGGGTGTTGTAACCAACATGCATGACCCTGCCACTGCCTAGAGGTTCCACCTCTAGAATATAACCCTGGAGTCCCCACTCTAATATAGATGATGGCCTTAAGGAATACATTGTATAAGAAAGCCATGTTCCGGTTATATACATATTAAAGTAGCCCATACCATATCGTGGTCACAGAAAACAAGTCATACAACCCAGTTGTTATCTTTAGTTCAGAAAACAACTTTTTTTTATTGTATTTATCTCTCCCCTGGGTAGTAAATCACATAGCAATCTCACACAATAAATCTCACCATCGTATGCAAGCTTACAAAAAGAACTAAGGCAAATAAAAGACACTCAAAGTCTAGGAAATGCTAGAAAGCTAATCAGACATCTCACATGAATGGTATCCACTAGAACAACAATAATACTATAGCCACACAGCCGCCCTTGGTAGGCCGTGCATACTAATTGTTGTCTAAAGAAATCTAAGGTCCCTCGCACAAGCCCTGAAAAGGGTAAAAAAGTGCCGAATTAGAAAGAATGGTATATCAAATATCGATCTAGCCCAAGAGATGGATGAAACCCAACAAGCATTCAATATGAATCTAGTCTAGAAGTAAGAAAACCTAGCCTACTTGAAACTAAGTGAAGAGCTCCTACGAGTTGTGCACTCAGTCCAAACAACCTCAGAATAGAAAAAATACCTCAACACAAGAAAATAGGGATACAAGGGTCAAAATAAGAAGAATGATACTAATATTTTGTAAAGCAAGACAGGTCGGAACCGAGACTAAAACGGTCCCGTAGGCCCCAAAGTCTCAAAAATAATTCAGACATACCAATGTATAGAGCCCAGCCCAGGGAGCATGTGGTATAGAATTGAGCTTAAAATGATAAAGTATAAGGGAGAATTCGAGCTTACAAGGTGAAGAAAATAAATATATTGTACTAATGCTAAAAAGGGTGGAATTAACACCAAATACCATGAGATAAGATGCAAAAATGGGCAACACAACCTCCCAACCACTTTCCCTGAGCTCAAGATTGGGACATCACAGCTCCAAGTCGTAGAAATAGAGGAGAATTGAAAATGGGAATATAAATGAAATAAGGAGGAACTAATATTTAAAAATGCCTCATGGCCACAGGGGCGAGCCTTAGCCACTGGGAAACCCTCGACGAGGCTAAGAAAATGCCCGATGGGGAAGTCATGGTCTCCTAAGCCTTCCATCACTAGGGAAAGGAAAAGTTCGCAGGGGAGACTTTGGCTTGGCCGGAGAAAGGGACACAGTAGCAACCCCTGGTCGTAAAGGCAAGCATCTCCTAGGACGAACACCATGTCTTCTAGGGAGACTCCGTATGGGAGAAACCCTGGTCAGTGGGGTGACATCACCAAAGAAAAAAAAGCACTCGTCGAGTGGTCCATGCCTGTAACTTCCATTAATTGAAAAGGAAAACTCTGAGGTGCCTAGAATGAGCATTGAAAACCCAATTTCAGCAAATCAAATATGCACACAATATGGAAATGACATTTTGGATCTAATGGAATCGTAAAAACTACCAATGAAGGTCATTTTTGAGAAAAGAGTCCTTAAGACAAAACGGATAAAAAGATTCAACTTCCAACTAAGCCATCAAGGCACCCAAAACGACATTGAAAACCTGGGGAAGTGAACCATCAACCCTACCAGCCCAAAATCACCATTCTGAAGGTGATGGAAGCATCATAATACCATTCTAACTCTCTGACTATTTTGCACAAACTCTGGGAAAATTGTCAACTCTTAATGAACTGAATTTCCTAAAATAGCTCAAACTTGAAATGCAAACCCTTGGACACAAACTAATTGTCCCTTTAGGCCAATCGAAATTCTAGAGCTAATGGAATGATTTGAATTGGTACTGAGCGTGTTTACTAAGAATTCACTTTCAAGTTCCACTATTCCAAAATTAAAACTTAATGAAAAGGAAACTCAGATAACAAGCAACTGAGCTATAAGGGCACCAAACTACCAGTCCCGGCAAGTAATAACTACCTTGGGGAAACTAAAAAATGACTATAAATGCGAAAAAGACATAAAGTAAGAAAATGATCAAATGGATCATTACAACATCCACCACTAAATAGGACTGTCGTCCTCAAAAGTAAAGAAGGGAACAATACTTGAAGACTCAAACTGGTTAGGGTATATTTTTCTCGTGTTCCCCTTCCTAGACCTCAGGTAACCGAATAAAGAATACAATGCATGTCCAAGAAAACTTCTCCACTGGGACCCCTATGATCCCTAGATAACTAGAACCTCCACAACAAGGACACTAGCTACTCTCAGTACAACTCACATCAACTTGATCCAACTCGCTTGAATGCACCCCAGTAATATATCACAACAAAGGACTAAGGCAAAACAATGCTAGAAGGTCATGCAAACTGTACAGAAACCCCACTCTGCCGAAGCTCACTAGCACCTACATGCTACTATTTCGACAAGAACCTAAAACTGCTATACCAACAACAGCACCACAGAGCCTACCATAACCAACCCTACTGGTCCTCAGGTCAAAAACCAAATAATTAAAATCATGAACCTTAATTAAATAAAAAAGTGATGACTCCACAACCAGTGTAACCTCAAGGTGACATATCCACCAAACTACTACTCCTATGCATAACCTACACCCCGTAAGCACCCACTCAACACACAACCTCAGAATAACTCCAGCCCCAGGAACTAACAAAACTATCTCAAAATAGGAACCACCAGACAACACTCAACCAACCTCCCAACACAAATCAAATAAAACCCAATCCACAGGTAGCACTATGATCACACAAAACACCCTTGGTCCAACTATTCCACGATATAAGCCAACTCGAGGGAACATCTATAAGGACAACACAAACCCAATCCACCACTAAAAAAGAGCACAACCACCCATTAGGAGCCACTAAACCACCTCACACTCGAGTGCCAAACCTTAAAATATGGAGCGAGAAATGTAATGAAGGAAAATAATTAGGAATCAGAAACACAAGGGATAAGGAGTACCTTGGAGGATCCTAACCTCTAGGTCAATGAGCTAGGAAAATCCCAAAAGGGCGAGGGCCCAAAACCTCCCACCATCCCTCATCCTAGGTACATTAGGCATGGCTAAGGAAAAGGTCATGGACAAATAGTCTAGAACCATATAAAAGTAAACAAACTAGCCCCTATGCAGGAAATCACATCAAGTCCAAGCACTCTTTGACTCCCCGAGTCACCCCACGTGTCATGACCCCCATCAACAATGTACATAACCCCAATACTCCACCCACCACTAGGGCCTGCCCAAAGTTGTAATAACACAAAAACACAAGTAAGCATCCGCTAGGCATGCCCTGCTCACTAAGCAATGGTAAAAAACACAATAGGTAGTAATTGTATATTTACAAAAAAAATAAAAATAAAGATAAGGCCTAAAGGCTAAAACTCGGTGACATGCCAGGCACATCACCATCTTATGATCCAGCCTTGGCCCACCTCAGATCACATACAACTACTGATGGGCACCGCCCTAGCAATCCTTGACTCTATCCCTCAGGCCATCTTTCCTAGATCCCTAAGCCACAGCCTAGCCACCTCTAGCCAATAGTTTTCTGTTATATGGTTGTACTAGTAAAGGAGATCGAGTAGTCCCATGTTGAGGACAATCCCTACCCAACTCTCAACACAGGTAATAAGCTCCAAGAACACCATCTCTAAAACTCCGAGGGATATCTTTGGCAGAGTGCCTATGGTTCTCACACTAGAAACTCCCTGTCCTGTCCCCCACAGGGCCTCTTAGTCCCTCAACCCTATCACCATGGCCCGATGGTCTTGACCCTGAGTCCATGGCAGTCAGACTACTCTGTCTTACCTCTGAAGCCCACATGGAAGCCTGACACCTTCGGAAAGTCTAATACCTGCCCTCTGATCGGGCACTAGAATAACTACTCACATCAAACAACCTCTTTTCACTACCCTTTGGGGCTCGAGATGTAACTCAGCCATGCTCCTGGTGCAATAGATAATAAATGAGGCTGATATACCAAACACTAGTATCTAATCCATCTCTCTAGATAATCAGGCCTTAATGCATAAGAAAAACAGTGAATCTTCTCCTCCTTAGTCGAAATCAACTCCACTGAATGCCTCAACAACTCGATAAATCTAGTCTTATACTCATAACTGATAAGGATCCCTTTTTCAAGGTATCAAAATTTGACTAGAGAATCTCCAGGGCACTATAGGACATATATTTGGCCAAGAATGCCTTTTAAAACTGACCAAGGTCATCGATGGAGACCCAACTAGACTGCAATCTCTAAGACCTCTCCACTACTATCTTCCACCTCCCTTGAGCATATAAGTAAAAAAATCAGCCTTTTGCCTATCTAATAACTCCAAAATCAACCTTGTGCTCGTATGCTGTGACAACCGATGCTTGTATCGACACCATAAAAACTGTAGAAAAGTGTATAATGTGTACCAACATCAAGGGTACCTAGTAGGCATCAGCGGCCAACCTAGCTCAATCAAATCCAAGTAAGGAATAACG
>JBDJHY010662374.1:0-16025 GCA_039654485.1 Withania somnifera | reverse complement strand
CTTCATGTTGCACCCCACAAGGTATTTCACTAGGATCTACCATATTATTATATTCAAAAAAAATATTATATTTAAAGAACTATCATTTGAAGAACAAGTCTCAATACATGTAAGCTCACTCTCAGAAAGACAAACATCTTTGTTTGATACTTTTTAGGTGCAATATCTCTATGAGTATCATCGACAATAGGATTCTCAACAATAATTTTCTCAAGGAGTAACTCACAGTCATATGATTAACTTTATTAATTTTTCACTAAGTTGAGGCTCATTAGACACATCACATATATCCTCAATTAATGGAGCACATCAAAAACTAAGTTGACAATCATCATTTCCACAATATAATCTATTTTCATGGAGAGAACATGTCGAAACACTCAGTGGACTTGAATTTTCCTAACAAGTGAAGTCAACCCAGTCATCAATAGGATCAACTAGTGTTTGCATCATCTCAACAAAAATAATATCACTTTGTAGCAATGGTTCACATGACAAGGAACTATGAATCAAAGCACATGCTCAACATTAGGTGGACTTGAATTGTTCTTGCTAGAAGAATCAATTCTATCATCTAAAGGATCAACTAGTGTCTCTACGACCCCAAATTGTACATTGTCAACACAAGGAAAAGATTCATTAATCACCAAGGTAGTTAAGCCACTACTCACACTCACACTGTTATCATGTTCATTCACAATAGTTGAAGTATTAAGAGTAGCTACCGTACCTTTAGGCATACATGAAACATCTTTTTTACCTTGTTCACTTTTCTTAGAGAACATCGTACTTTCAAGTTCCTCATGGATTTTTGTACTTTGAGGCTCCTCGTTAGGCATGCTTCCAAGATCACCTGCATATGAAGTACAACAACTAGAGAGAAAACAAGTTAATGCAAAGTGGTGAAAACTCTCTCATATCGCTCCACTCATCCGTTTCTTTTTCCGCTCTAGATTTTTCACATAACACATCCTTACTCCTCTAAATATTTTGTATCTCAGTATCTTCGGTGTTAGGACAAGTGTCAATGACTTCTGGTGAAGGATTAGATTATCCCCTCACATCAAGTTTCTTCATGGTTGCACAAGGAGTGGATTTTCCAAATTCAAGGTTTAACTGATTAGTTCTAACCTCACATGGTGCATCTTGTATAGCTTCAACTGGGACTCGTATGATGCACCTTCATAAGAAGTCCTCATCTTTTTTTTTGCGATCCTTTGCGTCGTACAAACCTTTTGCACGTGAATTGGCTGACCCGCCAATTAAAAGTGCTTCACTTTCTCTCATTCCTTTAAGAGGAATTGGTAGGACAAGAGGATTCCCATTGAAGTTCTTCATATAATTGTACCAATATTGTGCATGAGGAACCCTATGGTTTAGAAACCAAGAGTTTCCGAAAAGTACTTGTCTGTTTCTAAACGGAAGAACATCACACCAAACTTCTTCGTGATATCACCAAGTGAAAAGAACACTTTTACACTTCAATCTACACAATACACGTGAATCAGATAAGGGTCTTATCTCATAAACCAAGCTAGTCCCAACCTATTAACTTCCTGAGGCATAATGTAGTTGCAAGGAAAAATATCATAAAATTCAAATGCATACCCTTGGCGAACACACAGTTTCACATTGATTTAAGACATTCTTCTTCCCGGGACATTACTTCCTTAGGACCTTAAAATTACTTAACTACCTTGTCTTTGAGTTCCTCCAACCCTTCCCATACTATCACCACTACTTGGAGCATGATACCCATAAGAATTAGGATAAGAGGTATTAGTCATGACTCTCCTAGGGTTAGAAGAAGCATAGCATAGACTGCAGTCTCGAGGAATCCATACACTCCTACACTCCCTTATTTAGAGTAGGAGGTAGTACACGATGATGCATGAGGGTTACCTAATAACGCTCAAATTCCCCTTTAAAACTAATCAAAGTGTGTACACGGTCGTTGTCAATTATAATTACCCAACTAGGTCGGGGTCAAATTCACGGTGAGTGATGTAGTCTATGTTCACAATGGTGTAACATGTCACTAAGCTATGTTAATTAACTCTACAAAAATATAGAAAATATAAAATGGGGGGTTTGGTTTAATGTAGTACTATGATCCTCCAACTTAACAATAGAGAGTAGTTTTGTAATTACTAATGTGAGTAATAATATTTGGGTGTGTTACTTAGGAATTGCTCCGATACCTTTAACTATTGGTGAGGGTGATCAAGTGTTTGAATGAATGAATATTATGTTGGTGTTGTGCAAGCTAGGTTCTATTTGAATGAATAAACATCTCTATTTACTTATTCATGGCATTCAAATCATTCTCTCGAAATCATGAACACACTATTATATACAACCTTTAAGTTCATTGGCTAGCAGCTATCTATAGTAAGCTAGTGTGTTAGGTTTAACCTAACCAATGCTATGGCGAAATCCGCAAGTGTAAGCCCATTCTCATGGCTCCTACACTTGTTACAAAATAGTATGGAGTTGGCAACCTCTATTTCTACACAAAAAAAAGGGTTTCCACTAGATACAACACTCCCACACCTTGTTTCATCAACATCCTATCACCCATTCACTTAACCAAAGTGTATCATTCACACAATCTAAAGTAAAATGGATTAGCTATGCATAATGAATAAAATAGAATATATACCATTCATTGGAATATAGTCAGACATGATGTTCTTGCTGTAACCCAAGGTTTTCTCTTGCTAGTTATACAATGATGAATCACAAACTAAAAGAACAATGAATAACAAAGTAATCAAGAGTGGTTCTTTTCTCTTTTAACTTTTTTTTTCTTGTTCTCCAAGGCGTATAGTCTTTTTTCCTATTCTTGTGTGTATTTTATGAGTTTGCAAAAATGCTTCTTAAAAGCCTCAAATTTCTGTCATGGTGGTCAACTTTAGATACCGCTGTTAGAGATGGCAATTTACCATTTTCATTGGCTGGCCGACGCCCTTGCCAGTAACTAACACGCATAATCAAGGCGGGACGGTGGTCACCTCTTTTAAAAATGGTGGTTTGCCTTCTTCAGTGGTCCTACACATCACCCCAGGTCCTATGGGTCGGTTAGTTACAAGACTATGTTGTCAGTTTTAGTATTCAAGGAGGGATGGGTTCAAAAGAGGAGTTAATTCCAAGAAAAGATTGAGGTCTTGCACGCTGCCCCAGGACTTGTGGGTAGGCCAGCTACAAGCTGACAAATCTGCTCTTCAATGACAAACACCTGGGTGGAGATATGTTTCAGGGCCGGTGCTCCTCCATGGAGTGGACCAATGACCACTGAAGTGGCAGCTGCTGGCTCACTTTCAGAGAACTGAACAAAAGAATTGCCATATACATCATTCTTCCTCTTTTTTAGCACATTCCCGTGTCCTCTTCTTTTCAGTGGGTATATGAACTTTTCTGGACCCTTCAATCCCCCACTTTGCTCTCAACTCTAGTGCTATCGCATAGATGTGTGATGAGTGAACGAAAGAATACACTTTTGTTCCTCTCAGTCACTACCTCCTAGATCTTAGCCACAATGATCTTCCCGACATCAATGGGAAGCCCCTCCATGTGAGCACAGATAACTTTCCCCCTATCTGGAGTCACCTCTGATTCGTTCAGGGATGGACAAATTCTGGCAAAAATGATGGACAACTATGTTTTGGCCTCGGTAGTGAATTGGGAGGACTCAATTTTAGCTCTTGTCTCAATCCACTTAGCCATAATCCCACCATGCAAGTGCCTCACAAACCAGTTATCCCCCTCTCTCTCAGCTCCTTTAAAGTAAGTTCGATTATCAGAATCTGGGAGGTTATAATATGCATTGATCACCTGTAAATCGAAAGGGAGTTGCTTCCTTGTACCATGACCACCCGCTCATTAGCAAAGTCATTCTCGGTGGCATTAGCATAAAAGTCGCAAAATAATATTATGTTTTCCATGATATGCTCCTCCACAAAATAAATCCACTTAGTAGCTCTCAACCTCGCATCAAACTCGGCCATTTTGTTTTCAAGATTTTCCATGAAAATTCCTCTTTCACTGCTGATGTTCTTGGATGCCAGATGGTCATGTATTTGTACACATTTGAGGGAAACAAAGGTTTCTCGATCATAATCCTTATCCCCGAATGGCATCTCAAAGTTGATATGCACATTTTCATATTATTCGTTTTCCGTTTTCCATTTTCAATTCAAAGTAGGTACAAAAGAGTTTTGATCATCAAATGATTTCTTGGGTACTTAGAAAAATATAAATCATAAATAAGAGCCAAGGAAACTGAAAAAAAAAATCAACGGTAAAACCTGTGCGAAGCTACTCTTTTGCAGCTGGGATAGTACTCTTCGTGATTGCGGAGGGTCCTTATGCGATCGCGGAGGGTAAACTGTTTACTCTTCGTCATCGAAGAGGAGCCTCATGCGATCACGTAGGGGAAAAGGATTTATCTTTTTGATCACGAGGTGGAACACACAATCGCTAAAGCAAACTATTTCACTCTATGCAATTGTGTAGGCTTCCACCTCACGATTGCGAAGGCTATTTTGCTGCCTAGATCACTGCTCATTCGAGCATTTCGTTGAACAAGTTGTGGGAACCATTTTTCTTTCTCCCTTTTTATAATATTTTCTTTATTAATGCACAAACAATTTCCCATATTTCGTTACTCAAACCAACCTCACCCAACACTTTCTGTTTTTCATTTTCAAGCACGCAAAATTGAATAAAATAGGTACTCTAATGAAAAAAATAAAGTATTCCCCCATTTTGGGTTATTGTACACACAAAATATAAAATATATTACAGAAGAATCATACCTTGATAAGGTTAGAAAGACTAACTGCAATGGACTTGCTTTTAGTTTCAAAGAAAAAAGAATTTTCGTGAGAGAGTTTGACTTTTTTTCAGAATTTAGATGAGTGCTGGTTGTTTGTAGACCGCAGTTACCTACAAGCTCAGTTCACTTCAAGAAATTGATTAGCCCTTGATAAACTAAATACTAAATTGATTATACACGGGTTAAAGACTAGCCCTTGAATTCCAATTAGCTTCTCTCGAATTGCTAATGAAAATGTGTTGCTTGCTTCTCTCGAATGCTAGCAAACCTTCCTTTGCTTGTTCTCTCAAAACAAGCTAAACAGTATGCACAATAACTCAATTTTCCTACAATAGGATATTTACTATCTCTAGTTCAAATCCGTTAATGAAGAAAACACTCATTTAATGCTAAATCAAGGTTTCCAATCCTAACTAGCTTTCTCAAATCAAGAAAGGATAAATAGATATTACCTAGGGTTAGCTACTACCTTTGGCATACAATGGAATCACAATGATTTAGATCTCTCAAACCCAAATGCGAACCAACAAGTAAACAATTTATATAAAAGCAATAGATAGAACTAAAACCCAACAATCTTGAATAAATATGGAAATATCTCTATAATCAATATTCATTCAAGAAAGACCTACTACACACTAAAAATATTTAATACAAAGCAAGGGGAGAAGAAATGGGTAAAAATACATCAATGGTGTCTTCCAAATCTTCACCCCAAAAGTGTGGTGGTGGTGTTGTGCCCTCTCTTGATATGTGGAAAACCTAAAACTTTTTCTTAGCTTCCAAAAGATGATAGAAAATGAGGGCTGTTGGAGTATATGTTGTCTTGGGTTCCAAATATGTCCCTGAGAAACTGGCACGCCCTTCTTCGCGATCATGTAGGTCAAATAATTTCTTCATCGCGATTGAGTGTAGAGTTTTTGCAATCGCGTAGATAAATATTTTATCAATTATAATCGCGTGAATTACCTCCGTGATCGCATAGCACTTGGGTGAATTTTTACTTGTTTGACTTACACGATCACGAACTAAGCCTCCATAATTGCGATGAACAATGACTCTACGAGTTCCAGTGAACTGTTTTCTCCTCCTTCTTCATGCTTTACTTATTTATTCCTTCTTTTATTCACATTTGTCCTAACTTAATGCTTGGTATTCTCATTTTACCTGAAATGACATTAACACATGACATAAAAGACACTTTATCATTATAAAATGATGAATTATCTAGCAAAAGAGGACCTTATAAATTGGTAACTTCACTACTTATCAACACCCCCAACTTAAATCCTTTGATTTCCTCAAGCAAATAAAATTAATTTCATCGAGAGGACATTATCAATTTAATCTCAATTAACACTCAACAGTCCAAGCATACATTATACGTTGCAAACACAAGGTTCATGGCTCTAATTGGTACTAACAATAAGTCAACCAATGTGGAAACAACACTTTCCCATCATATGCACCTTGTCCAACAATTATGCAAATGGATATATAAATTTAAATGACCAAAAAAAATTTTAAGAGGTGACTCAAGGACACTTGTTTACAAAGTATGCTCAATTATCTCACTTCCAGAGTATAAAACATTACCAATCCTTTCCTACTCATATGCCCTCAGAACAACCAAAGTTCCATAAAATTCTACACACATACAAGTACACAAGGGATAAATACACAACACTTACACTTACAAAAAAAAAAAATCAAATGCGACAAGTATTATGCCATAAGCTTGCCCTTATTTTCTTTCATCACTAACTCAAAATTTTTTGGGTTGAGATCCCACAAGGACTTTTTAAAGCTTGTAATGTAGGTTTCGGGAAGGGGCTGATAAGAATTTAACATAAAAGTGACTATACCCTCCTTGAATACTACACAACACACATTTTCATTTATTCTTCAACCTTGAATACCAAACATTGTTGCTTTCACCCTAGCTTCCCCGTTTACTAATAAGTTCTTTTATTTTCATTCTTTGAACAACTACCATGCTTTTGTTGCTCTCTTCCCCCTTTATATATATATATGCAAGCTTTTATGATTCTTTCTTTGCCTTTTCTTTTGGGAAGAGTTTATTCTGCCATCAAACTCATCCATCACCTTAACCCCACTCCAACTTAGGATTAGAACCTACATCATCAAGTTTAGAATTCAAGGAGGGATGGGTTAAAAAGAGGGATTAATTCAATAATTGATTAAGGTTTGTGACATGGTTTCCAAAGAAAAAGTTTAAAGCTCAATGAGGTAACTAAAGATAAAAACGCAACGTAAGGGTAGGTCATTTAATCCAACTAGGTTCAAGAGAATCACAACAAAGGACTAGGTTTATTTCCTTTCCCCAAAATAAGTTAAGACTAGTATCAAAAGATTAACTAGGCAAGTTCTAGATAATACAAGTGGCAAAAGAATTAATGACAAAAAACTCACAACACATGGCATATGAATTATCGAGGATGGCTAAATATTACTACCTAATCAAGAATAATTTTACTCATCTCTAACATACTAATCAATTCTAGTAAAGAAATAGTCAAAAAAGAAATTAAATGTTGTCACAAAATTATTTATTTTCCCTGCAACTACATAAAATTTACAAAAAAAATTCAAAAGGGTTGGGACATTAGGGAGACTAATCATTAGTACAAAATAAGCCATGAACCTACATCTACAAAATCAACCAACAAAAAGATGATATTTTCCCTTAACAAGGTCATCATTCCGTCTATCATTGGGGAAAGCCACTCAACTACCAAAAAGTTAAAATAATTTCAAAATGAACAACAAAATTTAAATGCTAATTAAAATACTAATCCACAACATGAAACTATATAAAGATTAACAAAAACATTAATTTACAATCACACCTGACACAGACAAACTACAAGCTTCATACAATAACATAAACAGAATAAAAAAAGGAAAGCTCCCTGATCATCATCACTCAGAATTGGAGCTACTGTTGGGGGCCTCTTGTACTAAATCCTGCTCCTCTACATCAACCTCGTGATTTTCTGCACACAATTTTTGTAGGAGACCCATCATCTTGTTAAAGAACCTGGTCTTCTTGAACTCATGCTCCCTCTACCTATTTTGTCGGGTCTCGACCTTCGCCACCCTAGCACTAAGCTGCTCCTACATAGCTTTGATTGAACGTTGTTCCTTGATCATGTTTGCTATGGAAGGTGGTGGTGCGGATATGGATGAACTCTCCCCATGAACTACAGGTAGGCCAACTATAAGATGACGAATTTGCTTCAATGCCGAACACCTCGGTGGAGATGTGTTTTAGGACCTGTGCTCCTCCACAGAGTGGCCAAATGGCAACTGAAGTGGCAGCTACTAGCTCACTTTTAGAGAACTGACCAAAAGACTTGCCATCTACATCAATCTTCCTTTTTTTCAGCACATTCCCCAATTTGCTTTTTTTAGTGGGTATGTGAACTTTTCTGGACCCTTTTCTCGATCCCCACTTTGCTCTTAACTCCGGCGCTATCGCATAGGTGTGTGATGAGTGAATGAAAGAATACACTTTGGTTCCTCTCAGTCACTACCTCCTAAATATGAGCCATAATAATCTTCCTGAAATCAATAGGAAGCCCCTCCATGAGAGCACAGATAATTTTGCCCCTATCTAGGGGTCACCTCTGATTCATTCCAGGATGGAAAAATTCTGGCATAAATGATGGACAACTATGTATTGGCCTCGGCAGTGAATTGGGAGGACTCAATACTAGCTCTTGTCTCAATCCACATAGCCAAAATTCCACCATGCAAATGCCTCACAAACCAGTTATCCCCCTCTCTCTAGGCTGCTTTAAAGTAAGTTCGATTATCAGCATCTAGGAGGTTATAGTATGCATTGATCACCTGTGAATTGAAAGGGGCATGCCTTCATTGCACTGTGACCACCTGCTTATTAACAAAGTTGATCTCAGTGGCATTAGCATAAGACTCGCGAACTAATGTGAAGTTCTCCATGATAGGCTCCTCCGCAAAATAGATCTACTTAGTAGCTCTTAACCTCGCATCAAACTCGGCCATCTTGTTTTTGAGATTTTCCATGAAAATTCCTCTTTCACGACTGATGTTCTTAGATGCAAAATGGTCATATAATTGTGCACATTTAAGGAACACAAAGGTGGCCCGATCATAATCCTCATTGATGAATGCCATCTCGAAGTTTATATGTACATTTTCAAATTATTCGTTGTCCATTTTCAACTCAAAGTACCTAAAAATAGTTCTGATCGTCAAATGATTCCTTGGGTACTTAAAACAACATATAAGCATAACTAAGATCCAAGAAAAAAAAATTCAACGGTGCAACCAGTGTGAAGCTAATGATTTGTAGATGGGACAGTACTCTTCGCGATTACGGAGGGTAATCTATTTACTCTTAGCGATCGCGGAGGATCCTCACATGATCCCATAGAGGAAACTGATTGCTCATCACGATCGTGAAAGCAAACTATTTCACTCTACGTGATTACGTAGGCTTCTACACGATCGCGAAGGCTATTTTAATGCCCAAATAACTGCTCATTCGAGCATTTAATCAAACAGGTTGTGGGCACCATTTCTCTTTATCCCTTTTTATAATATTTTCCTTATTCATGCAAAAACAATTTCCCACATTTCTTCACTCAAACCAACCTCACCAAACACTTTTTTTTTTTTTTGTTTCTCAAGCACGCAAAATTGAACAAAACAGGTACTCTACTGAAAAAAAAATAAAGTATTCCCCCATTTTGGGCAATTGCACACACAAAATATAAAAGAGATTACAGAGGAGTCATACCTTGATAAAGTTTGACAGAATGACTACAATGGACATGCTTTTTGTATCAGAGAAAAAAGAATTTTCGTGAGAGGGATTTGGCTTTTTTTTTTTAGAATTTAGATGAGTGTTGCATGTTTGTAACTGACAACAGTTAATGTACCTAATTGGTCTTCTTCGCGATCACGATGTTATGGTCTTCTTCGTGATCACGATGTTATGGTTTTATTTATGTTCCAAATTCATTGTCTTTGAATTTCAATTTTCCTTTCAAGTCGAAGAGGTCAAATTCAAATTACACCATCCTTTGGCATAATTCCACTTGCCTCTCAAGGATATTTTCCAACCATTATGCAAGAACTTGATGAAACTCCACATACATTGGAAGCCATTCTAGGTTCACATAGTTCATTTCATCAATTTCTTCTTCATGGAGGAAGACAACTCCTTTACACTAGCATGCTCATCATCGGAACTAAAAGGTGCACACATTTCACTCTCGGTAGAATTTATATTATTTTGGTTAAAGTAAGGGTGTGGGTTTTGAAGACATGGACTACAACCATCAACATCATTTTCAACCCAAGATGCAATTCAAAACGTATTAAAAATAAAAATAAAAGAAATAAACTCTAACCTAAACTAAAAGACTTAACAAAAAATATAACCACATATTCAAAATTCAAGTCAAAATAATTAATTCTAATTTCTGAACTACCTCAGTTTGCCAAATTGTTCCCCGGCAATGGCACCATTTTTTATAACCCACACTTACACCTCCGAAACCAATCTAAAAGTGTATGCGGTCATTGTCAAAATATATTTACCAAACTTTTGAGTTGGGGTCAAATCCACAGGCAACAATGTAAAGGCAATCGAGTATGAATGGAAAGTTAAAGCACAACTATTCGGACTCTGATGGTCTAATCATGAATGGGGGGGTTAAAAATATAAGAAAGGTGTCACAAAACTACAACTAAAATGTACACAAATATGTTGACCAATGGCTTCACAAAGAAAGTCAAGAGCAAACAAAACTAAGAGGATTTACACCATCAATGATAAATTATAATAAACTAAATTCTAAATTAATTATACACGGGTTAAAGATTAGCCCATGAGTTTCAATTAGCTTCTCTCGAATTGCTAATTAAAGTGTGTTGCTAGCTTCTCTTGAATGCAAGCAAACCTTCCTTTGCTTGTTCTCTCCAATCAATCTAAAGAGCATGCACAACAACTCAATTTGGCTACAATAGGATTTTTACTATCTCTAGATCAAATTTGTTAATGAAGAAAACACTCATTTAATGCTAAATAAAAGTTTCCAATCCTCACTAGCTTTCTCAAGTCAAGCAAGAATGAATACACATTACCTAGGGTTAGCTACTCCCTTTAGCATACAATGGACTCATAATGATTTACATCTCACAAACCCAAAAACGAACCAACAAGTAAACAATTTATATAAAAGCAATAGATAGAACTAAAACCCAACAATCTTGAATAAATATGGAACTATCTCTATATTCAGCATTCATTCAAGAAAGACCTACTACACACTACAAATATTCAATACGTAGTAAGGGGAGAAGAAATGGGCAAAAATACATCAATGGTGTCTTTCAAATCTTCACCCCAAAAGTATGGTGGTGGTGTTGTGCCCTCTCTTGATATGTGGAAAACCTAAAACTTTGTTTTAGCTGCCAAAAGATGATAGAAAATGAGGGCTGCTGGAGTGTTTGTTGGCTTGGGGCCCAAATCTGTCCTTGAGAAGATGGCATACCCTTCTTTGCGATTGCATCCACCAGGTCACAATCACGTAGCTCAAATGATTTCTTTATCGCGATCACGTAGATGAATATTTTCTCAAGCACGATTGTGTGAAAGACCTCCATGATCATACAACACCTGGGTGAATTTTGACTTATTTAACCCACATGATCACAATCTGAGGCTCCACGATCACGATGAAAAATTAATCTATTAGTTCCAGTGAACATTTTTCACCTTCCTTTTATGCTTTACTTGCTTCTCCCTGCTTGTATTCACATTTGTCCAGACTTAATGACTGTTATTCTCGTTATACCTGAAATGACATTAACGCACGATATAAAAGGAACTTTATCATTATAAAATGATAAATTATCTAGCAAAAGACGACCTCATAAAGTGGTAATTTCACCACTTATCTAGTAGATATAAGTTGTTTCAAAGATTATAGTATGCTTTGTCATCTGAGCCAACTATGGTTTCCTTGATGTAAACTTGTTGTTTTGTATCTATGGAAGACGGTGAGTTGTATTACTTTTGTAGGAGTTTCTTTTTATTTTTTATATTTTTGATACTCTATATAGTAGCTCCATATGTCATTGACACCAGGTTTTAGGATTTGGGTTGTATATGTAATTCTTCTTCTTCTTCTGTTTTTAAGGTTTTGCTTATGCCTTTCTCCTTTGCTTGAAGTTTCGTGCGTTTATAGCTCTTTATATGTAGCTCCTAGTTGTAGGGTTAGGATTGTATATAGGAGGGTTGTACACTCCATCATGACCTGATTTTAGGGTAGTGACAGGATTAAACATAGACAAAAGGTCCGAGGCTACCCCCGGAAAGACCAGGACAATCACATATAACCCATGCCATCTAGGGACCCTCAAAAGCCAGTATAAGAGTAAAAATTTATCTAAATCAAGGTGGTAAAATGAACAAACACCCCCAAATATAGCCACATTAACAAGAATAATACAGTAGCCTAGTCTATATAGAAAGTAAACCTACCCTATCTAGGCACTGGTGAGAATCCTCGTAATACATGCAACACAGGTTCAGAGCTTTAAATGCAGCAAAAAATCACTCAAAACTATCAAATTAAGATTCTAGGGATTAAAATATAAAGAACAAGACCCATATTGCAAATTGCGAATCAGGTCGGGAAAATGGGACTAATGACAGGCCCGTGGAACAAGTGCCTTTCTAAAGATAGTTACATTTGGGTCTATGGGTCTCTCCTATTGTCATTGGTTTTCCCAAGCGGTTTGTGTCTCCCCTTTAGTACAAGGTCATCACCCATATGGTGCTAGGTCTTCCTCTGCGATGAATTGCTCGAGTATCCGACCCGATTTTGCAAATCATGATAGTAGGAGAAACAAACCCCGTAGTCCAATGATGAAGCAGAGGACTACTATGTTAAATGAGGGAGAATATCAAAAGTTAAGATAAAATACTATTTTGCAGAAGTCTTAAAGAATAACATAATCTACCCAAAATCCGGTATCAGTGTCAAACAAACCACTAAGTACAGAATAATAAAACTCAAGCAAGTGTAGTATAAATATGTCTCTGGAATACAATGATGATTAACAAAAATATAAGTTTGAAGATAAGCTGGATGCCAAGCGCACCGTGAATCTCTAATGTGAATAAGATTCGAATGAACAACTGTCTGTATATCACAAATGGGAACCTGTACTCGAATCTGCACATCTGCAATTGTAGTATGAGTACAAGCTTCCAAAGCAACGTGTACCAGAAGGATTTGAGGGCCCACTAAGAACATAACAATAATAAAAGTAGTAAATAACAGAGTACAAGAAGAAAGGGTCACAGAAGCAAATTGTACAACATAGGAAAGCTAGCAACTCAAGTACGAAGAAAGTGTCAGGAAGACTGATAACGCTAGCTAATCACATAACAGAATCACAGGAAAGGAAAGAGAACATACCCGACATTCTTGCAACAACATATGTGAAATATAACAAAATAAATGGGAATAAAAAAATATAAGAGTAGAACATGGTCGGTATATGGGTAACCTTAAGTAAAAGGATAAATAACTGAATAAGAGTGTAAAGCACTAATCCCCCATAACCTAAAACAACAAAAAACCAATAATGAAAATTATTTAGTGATACGGATAAAGTAATTAAACGCTGACAAGTCCCCAATATGGAAGCACAACATACACAGAGACATGCTCACCCATAGGCCCCCCATTATGACCTATGAGCACACTGAAGAAAACTAGTGCAGGAAAGTAAACATAAACATGATCGACATCAGAACCCCAAATCCCAATTTCAGAACCGCATTGAATCACAATTGACACATAGTGCCCCGCAACAGTGTTACCTCGCCAGTAAATAGTGTCTCATTCAGTGTTATCCAGCCAGCACATAGTTCCTCATATCCGTGTTATCCTACCGGCATATAGTGCCTAATATCAGTAATATCCGCTAGCCATATTCATCAAGTCAAGGCATTCAACACTGATGTATTTGGTAGTAACATCTAGTACCATGTGTTTCAAAAAGTTGTACTCACTATGGTACGATGATGGTCTTAAGTCCTAGGACTATACTCACTGTCGAACAGAGTCGGTCTCAAGTCCCAACATTTATTAGTAAAAAAACACCTTTCCCGATGCAAGGGTATGATTCCTAGACTAAAATAAGTGAAAACAGTGTTACCGGGTGCTCGCTACAATGTCGAGACTAAAACAGTAAAAGATAATTTCTTATTTTATTATTAAAGTGTTATCATTTATTTTTTTATACCGCTATGAAACTTTATCATCAAATCATTCGCTTGCCATCATGGGTCATAAATCAGGAGGTGATACCATCCATCCCCAATGCACTCTCATTGGAGCCTTAGGCTCGACCTCTCACACATGAATCCACAACATATATATATCAATATATAATCATGAATTATCCACCGCTTATGCCTTGCACAAGTATCTTTAATCAAATGTTAAGTCTCGGGCCCCATATCACTCAAGTGCCAACGTATTAATATAAATATGGAATGGACAAAAAATGTATGGGGATATTATACAACCTAGCTACCCAACCCAATGATGCTATTTAATTCAATTATTAAAGCTATAAGCCTAGAGATAGCCCCACAGAGCCTACCTGTCGTCTGACGACAGAGCGCTGTAATATCACAAACATTGCTCTGACTGATATAAAATGACCTTCGAATCTGAAACTTGCATCAACAAATTCTATACATAAATACGAGCCTAACAGTGTAATTTGTAATAAATTCCGCTCAGGGCCAAAAATAAAGCCTAAATTGGGCTTGGGGACCTGCTTGCCGAAACTAAAAATTAAATTTCATTATGGTATCCCCATCGTTACCAGGAACCAGTGCTCCAAAATTGGGCACAATTCGAGTGCGGGAAGGGCTTTAAAATAGTCCAGACAGATTTGACTCAAAAAGGATCAAAGATTTAAGGGTTACAAAATTAAACGACAAAATTTGATAAAGTAACGACATTACAGAGTAAAATAAACTCAAGGGACAATAATTTATCCAATAATACTTGAATTAATTTGAGGGTTTTGAGTTTTCATAATTCGGGTCATTAATGAAGGAAAGCTTCAATTTACAAGAATTAAAATAGAGAAGAAGACTTCCCAATATTGGGAAATGACGTGGGAAGTCTTTAATAACTTTTTCACAAATATTGACAACATTTCCCAGTAAGAATCGTAGAAGGACAAGTGGAGAAATTGAGAAAGGGTTTGAAAAATAAACTGAAAAATTGAGTTTTTGCTCTTTTTATCTTGCTGCGGCAGGATGCGTTTGCACTAATTATTTTTTTTTTTTTTTGTAGAAAATCTACAACTGTAGAATTTTAAAACAAAGGCATGAAATTGGAACAGAGTCCAAATTTGACAAACCATATATGTTTTTTGAGTGAAAAATATATTCTGGACTTAAAGAAATTGATGAATATGATATCGGAGGTCGTTTGAGAAAAATACACCCCTACCAAGCCATAACCAAAGCTAGAAAACTTCTAAAATCCCACAAAATGACTCAAATCTAGCACGAACATCTTGGGAAGCATACCATGGGTCACATAGACTAAGTCTACTATCTTGGAGCTTATGGAAGTGCTAGAATTATGATCTGACACTCCGAAGATCAAATTATCACTCAAGCTCCTCTTTAAGCTATAAACTTAACTAAAAACCATAATTTTGCATAACTTTCAAACCAAAACTCAAAAACACAAAATGAAGCTCAATATTGACTTTGTTTGGTATTTCGAAGCTAACAAAACTCTTGGAATTAAATTCTGAAATCGTCTTAAAGGAAAGTTGACCTTGGTTAATGAGTAGTTAGTTTTAGTCTCTAAAGTAGGAAATTTGAGATATTTCTTAATCAAGTAGCTAGGGATCCGAACTTTCGGTCCCAGTAAGTCATAAATAAGTTGGCAAAATGGTAACCGAAATGCTATAAAATGCAAAATATCATATATTTATCATAAATGACCATGGGGGTCGTTACATTGAGGGCTCGTCTTCTCCCTTATGGGTGCAGTTCTGCCATAGTAGGATCGACCCTACAACTCATGACTCTGCCCTTGTAGCCATGCACCCATCTTAAATATAT
>JBDJHY010662263.1:0-16025 GCA_039654485.1 Withania somnifera | reverse complement strand
ATCTTTTCTCAAATATTTCTTGCTCATGGAAGTTTTTACAAGTATTCATTTTTACAATTTCCGAACTCTTGATGAAGAACCCCATAGTGAACCCATTACGACCAATTGTCTTATCCACTACACACATATTCAGACATGTCAACATTTCCCTCTCTTCAAAGTTGGCTTGTAAAGCTTCCTTTTCCTCTTCTACTATGACTCGGCACTGGACATTTTGAAAAGTATGCCTCTATTAAGTAGTTTTAGCATACATTTTTTTTTAGACATCAATGATTTCTGCTTAAATTCTATGTATTTCTCCATGTACCATGAGCTGATCTATATTGTGATATCTTGTATGTGCATTTTCCATCTTGTGAAGAAATTGTGCATTCTAGTCACCTTCCTTTAGCCACAAGGCTCTTAATTTCTGTCTCCACAAGCTTTCTTCTCTTGACCAGTTCCTCAAACTTGATCCGTACCTTATTTGTTAATTCCTCCACTCTGAGAATTCTATCTTCTCTAATTGCATCTATGAAACTTGATCCGTGCCTTATTTGTTAATTCCTCCACTCTGAGAACTCTATCTTCTCTAATTGCATCTATGACTGACATTTGTTCAAGTAGTTTTTTCCTCTAATTGCCATGATTCCCAACATCATCTTTATTTTTGAAACTGGTAATTTAGTATATTTTTATATAGGGAAAAACATAAAATCCATCTTAAACTATACCTGAAAAGTTATTTCACACTTAAACTATTAGGACGACTATTAAACACCTATACTAAATAAAAGTGAATTTAATACCACTTTGAAACGCATAACACCGTTCTCACACCATGTATTGTATTACACTCGCTTCCACATCGGCACCACATCGGCACCGTGTCTCTGAAATTATAATTATTATATTTTTTTTCTTTATTCATTACTTATTAATTATATTTTTCACTAATTAGTCCTAATTATCTATTAAAAGAACTAAAATGATTATATCTTCTTCATCACAAAGCCACATCAACTTAATCCCCGATAAGTTTCACCTAATTATTTTCTCCATTTTTACCTTTCTCAACCCCCCTGCTAGGGTTGGCTCCCGATTCGATTCAAACGATTCGAAGGGTTGATAATCGTTCGATTCGATTCGAATTGATTCGATTTCGGGATCAATTGTAATCGATTCGATTGATTCGATTTCAGAATCAATTGGAATCGAATCGAATTGGCTTTTGCTTAGGATTAGAATGTTCTTGAACTTCGTTCAATTTAAAATATTGTACATTAATCTAGGAGTTTGAATATTATTAATTTAAAATATTATACTTTTAAATTTGTAGAATAGAAATCGGATTGAATCGAATTAATCGAATAAATAATTTTTAAAACTATTTAGGTATTAAATTAATCAAAATGAAATTCAAAGGTATTCGAATTGAATCGGACGAAATCGAGCTATCGAATCAAAATCGAAATCGAAAAATCAAATCGACAAAATCGTAAACACTTTTAAGAATCGAACAAGTCTAAGACTTAAATAATCAAAGTAATCGGAACCAAATCGAAATCGCAAATAATCGATTCGAAATTGATAACATCCAACCCTACCCCTTACAATGAGAAGATAATAAAAGGAACTCTTACACACCCAACT
This sequence comes from Withania somnifera, assembly GCA_039654485.1. Taxonomy (NCBI): domain Eukaryota; kingdom Viridiplantae; phylum Streptophyta; class Magnoliopsida; order Solanales; family Solanaceae; genus Withania; species Withania somnifera. The sequence continues at coordinate 14,393 of JBDJHY010662263.1, read as the reverse complement.
TATAAAATAAAGCACCATCCAAGATGACAACAAATGAACTCCCAATCTTATAAATTTCAACAAAAGCAATCTCGACAGATGGAAATATTTGATTCCTGTTACAGAATCATAGTAATATTACAAAATCGTAGTAATTTAGGTAAGTGATTATTTAGTTGATTGTATAAATATATTATTTCCTTATGTATGAGGTGAGTGGTGTATATATAAACACCAATGTATAGTTGGACAAGATACATACAAGAATAAAATATAAAATTCTTTATATGTTTTACATGGTATCAGAAGCCGAAAAATTTCTGAAAAAAAATTATCAGAGTGGGTCGCCGGAAAAAGGGCTGCCGAAAAACATCTAAGTTGTTGAAGCTTCACCCGTCGACGCCACCAGTCAGAAAAGGACCACTAGTCGCTGATCCATCGTCCGATGGATTTTCCATTGAGGACCGCACGTACAGCATACACGCACCGACAGAGGCAGTCGCCGCAACAACACGCACCTGCGCGTGAGGGTGCGTGGGACATCGCCAGAGACTGGAAAAAATTTCCCTGAGATCGCCCAGAGCCGATCTTTCCTATTCCAAAATCACCGAGTCCATTTGAGGTGATTTGATTCAATTCTTTCGATATTTGCACACGCAGCAAGCAGTAGCAACCAGTACTGCAATTTTCTTGACTCTGCTCAGTTCTGGGGCAACTATTTGGCAACAGGAACAGTGGGTATCAACCAATTGTTCCAAAATGTTGAAGATCGGAAGCAGCAGCTGTTCAACTGAAGCTCGGAATTCACGATTTGCTATTGTTATTCTTGCTAAATATGTCTGAAGGGGAAAAGAAAATTGAAAACTTATCAGAAATAATTTCAATTATGTCAAAAATCACGGATCACAAAATTGATGGTACTAATTATCTAAATTAGAGACAAACCATTGAATTGTACTTACTAAATATTGTCAGGGATACTCATCTGACCCCCCCAAGGATAATGAATCTTGACGGGTATGGGCACGTGAGGATGCCCGCTTATTTCTCCAAATTCATAATTCTGTTAATAGTGAAATAATTGGTATGGTGACTCACTGTCGCATTGTTAAAGAATTAATGAAGTATTTAGATTTTTTGTACTCTGGAAAGGAAAATATTGCTCGTACTTATGATGTGTGCAAGGCATTCTACAAGGTGGATAAGGGTGACAAGCCTCTTATCAAGTACTTCATGAATTTCAAAAATACCTATGAAGAACTAAATACATTACTCTCGTTTAGTACAGATGTGACAGTGCAACAAACACAGCGAGAAAAAATGGCTGTAATGAGTTTCTTGGTTGGTCTTCCATATGAATATGAGAAAGCTAAGTCACAAATTCTCTCGGGATCAGAAATTTCCTTCTTCAGGAGGTCTTCAGTAGAATTTTTCACACAAAAACACATCATCGATCCAGCCTACTCAACCAAACAGTGTTCTTATAGGACGTGGCATCTCATCAGAGGTAGAAAAACAACAACGAACTAATAGTCATCAAAATATAGGATTCTATAACAATGGCCCTCGTGACTCTAAGACAGGAAAACAATTTTTCACTACTGTCATAAACTAGGCCACATTAGGTGCGATTGCCGAAAATTGAAGAGAATTCAATATGCTCATATGGCATCGACATCTGAAACACCTGAAAAGTCTTTTACAATATCTGTCGAGGAATACGCCCAGCTTGTCCAGAATTAATCCCAGCATTCATCATCTCAATCTAATTCTATTGCTGCCAATACCAATTCAGGTACACCAAATACATGCCTTGTTACCTCTTCATTCAAATGGGTTATTGATTCAGGTACCACAGATCATATGACAGATAATTCTATCATTTTCTCTATATTTAAGTCACAAACATCCTCTAATCCTATTACCTTAGCTGATGGCTCAACGTCGTATGTGGATGGGACCGGAACAATTAAACCTACGCCTTCACTATCATTATGATTTGTTCTTAGTCTGCCTCAATTATCCTTTAATCTGATCTCTGTTAGTAAAATTACTAGGGGTTTGAACTGTTGTGTCTCATTTTTTCTGCCTATTATGTATTTCAGGACCTTGTGACGGAGAAGATTATTCGTAAAGGACTTGAATTGGGCGGTCTCTACATCTTGAATACACAAACACCAAAACCCATTGCTTGCCTTGGAGTTGCCACCTCATTTGATGAAAACTGCAGACTGGGTCACCCATCTCTCCCAATCTTCAATAAATTGTGTCCTCAATTATCTGATGTAGCGTCATTCAATTTTGAGTCATGTCAGTTTGCTAAACACCATCATCTTAGTTTCAGTCCTATGTCAGTTTGCTAAACATCATCATCTTAGTTTCAGTCCTAGAATTAATAAACGAGTCACTGCTCCGTTTGAGTTAGTCCATTCTGATGTTTGGGGTCCCTGTCCCGTGACATCTAAAACTGAAATTCGGTATTTTGTTACCTTTGTGGATGATTATTCTCGAATGACATGGTTATATTTTGTGAAAAATCAGTTTGAGGTGTTTTCCCATTTTTCTAGTTTTTGTGTTGAAATTCGAACCCAATTTGATGTACGTGTCCAGACTTTATGTAGTGACAACGCTAAGAAATATCTATTCGAAACCTTCAATAATTACATGATTCTAAATGATATCCTTCACCAAACACCATGTGTTGATACACCATCTCAAAATGGGGTTGCTGAAAGAAAGAATAGACACCTCCTTGAAACTGTCAGAGCACTACTATTTCAAATGCAGGTTCCTAAATATTTCTGGGCTGATGTTGTCGCCACTGCTTGCTTCTTGATTAATAGAATGTCGTCTTCAGTTTTGTCTTATGAGACCCCTTACTCTGTTCTCTTTCCAAACAAAACATTATTTCCCATTGAACCTAGAATATTTGGTTGCACTTGTTTTGTTAGGGACACTCGGCCCCAAGTGACTAAGCTGGATCCAAAATCTCTGAAATGCATATTTCTCGGATATTCTCGTGTCCAAAAGGGTTACAGATGTTATTGCCCCAGCCTTAATAAGTACCTTGTATCCGCTGATGTGACATTTTTTGAGAAAACTAAACTCTCCTCAAACCCTACACCTCAAGAAGAAGACGACGATGAGTTCCTAATTCATCCAGTCCCTCAGTCTATGGTTCCTTCATCCTCAAACAGTGTCAGACCACCCATTACTCACACCTATACTCGTCGCCTCAAACCGTCTGCTCCTGCTACCGAACCTGCTACACCTACTCTACGGCCTCCCAGTTCAAGCCTGCCTATGCCAGTACCTTCGCCACAAGATCCAGCCTCGGGGGAGGATCTTCCTATTGCTCTCCGAAAAGGTAAGCGTACTTGTACTTATCCCATCTCTTCGTTTGTATCCTATAACCATTTGAATCCCTCCTCCTATTCTTTTATTTCCTCTCTGGACTCTGTGTCTATACCAAAATCTACTCGTGAAGCTCTAGGTCACTCTGGGTGGCGTCTTGCTATGATTGAGGAAATGAATGCCTTGGATGATAATGGTACCTGGACGTTAACAGACTTGCCTGCAGGGAAACAAACTATTGGTTGTAAATGGGTGTTTGCAGTGAAAATGAATCCAGATGGCTCTGTGGCTAGGCTGAAAGCTCGTCTTGTTGCCAAGGGATATGCCTAGACATATGGAGTGAACTATTTTGATACTTTTTCTCCAGTGGCTAAACTCACTTCTATCAGATTGTTTATTTTCATGGAAGCAACGCATGACGGCCTTTGCACCAGTTATATATTAAAAACGCTTTTCTTCATGGTGACCCTCAGGAAGAAGTCTATATGGAGCAACCTCCCAGTTTTGTTGCTCAGGGGGAGTTTGGGAAGGTATGTCGCTTTTAAAAATCTTTGTGTGGCTTTAAACAAAGTCCTCGTGCATGGTTTGGTAAGTTCAGTCAGGCTGTTGAGACATTTGGTATGCATAAAAATAAGTCTAACCACTCTGTGTTCTATAAACACTTTGATAGCGGCATTATTTTATTAGTAGTGTATGTAGATGATATTGTCATTACAGGGAGTGATTCTGCGGGCATTCTTTCTCTAAAAGCCTTTCTTCACACTCAATTTCATACCAAACACCTAGGAAGGATATGTTACTTCTTAGGAATAGAAGTGACCAGGAGCAAAAAAGGGATATTATTGTCTCAAAGAAAGTATGTGCTTGAATTGCTTTCTGAAACAGGAAAGCTGGGAGTTAAGCCATGCAGCACTCCTATGATTCCTGGTATATAACTCACTAAAAGTGGTAACCCATTTGAAGATCCCGAGAAATATAGAAGTTTGGTTCGGAAAGCTGAACTACCTCATTGTGATCTGACCAGATATTGCTTACTCGGTCAGTGTGGTAAGTCAATATATGTCAGCTCCAACCATTGATCACTGGAAGGCTATAGAACAAATTTTATGTTACCTGAAGGGAACTCCTGGGCGTGGAATTTTGTACGCTAATTACAGCCTACTAGAATTGAGTGCTTCTCAGATGCTGATTGGGCAGGATCTAAAGAAGATCGAAGATCAACTTATGGATATTGTGTCTTTGTTGGTGGAAACTTGGTTCGTGGAAGAGTAAGAAACAAATTGTGGTGTCACGGTCCAGTGCTGAGTCTGAATATAGAGCTAAATCTACCTATGAAATCATGTGGATATATCAGCTTCTCAAAGAAGTAGGTTTCGGGTTCTCTATGCCAGCCAAGCTATGGTGTGATAACCAAGCTGCACTTTATATTGCATCCAGCTCAGTTTTTCATGAGAGAACGAAGCATATTAAGATTGATTGCCACTTTGTTCGTGAGAAGATCCAGCTAGGCTTGATTTCTACCAGATACATAAAGACTGGAGAACAGTTAGGTGACATCTTCACCAAGGCACTAAATGGAGTTAGAATTGATTATCTTTGTAACAAGTTGGGCATGATTAACATCTATGCTCCAACTTGAGGGGGAGTGTTACAGAATCGCCTTAATTTAGGTAGTGAATATTTAGTATTAAGTGATTGATTGTATAAATATATTATTTCCTTATGTAGACTTACCATGTATGAGTTGAGTTATGTGTATATAAACACCAATGTATAAATAGAGAAGTATACAAGAATAAACATACAATTCTTCATATTATTTACACTCTGTTTTTTTCTTCTCCTCTGTTACTGTTAAAGTGTTAACAGTTAACCTCTTTGTTTTATTTTTATTTCTGTCAATTTAATTTAATTATATTATATACTTAGTAACACTATGACTTTATCCATTTTCAGCAATTTCACTGGCGTCCAATACTAGAAAAAAGAAAAATATTGGATGAAATTATAGTATGTAAGGACCATCAAAAGATTCAGTTATATGTGTGTTTTGTAAAAATACATATAATGGTGGCATTACTCGTCACAGACAACATTTGATTGGTGAATATAGAAATGTTGTAAAAGGTTGTACACAATGTCCAGTGGAAGTAAGGAGAAGTAAAGACGTACGTCAAACGCAAATAATCCAAAGAATCAAAGATATGAACCAAAACCGGTGGTTAATGTCGATGATATGGATAAGTATAATTGAAATGATGCCTCCCTCTAAAACTCAAAAAATGTCTTCCGGTGGTGGTGTTAGTTCCTCAACCACGGCGTAGAATGTGACTAAGGTCTTATGGATCTTTCTTATTCATCTATACCACAACAAAAGGCAGGCCTTGGAGGAGGTAAGGGAGGAGCTAGTGAAGCCAAAAAAGTTTTAAGGGAATCATGGATATATGATGCGGGGCTTCTTTTTAATTGTGTCAACCATAAATCATTTGGTAGATTTATTGAGGCAATAGGACAACATGGCAGGGGAATGAAGCCACCTACGGAGCTCAAAAAATACCCGAAGAAAGTAGATGAAATAGTGGAGAAGCATAAAGTGCAATGGACAAAGTTTGGCTTTTTCATTACGATGGACATATGGCTAGCACGAAATGGAAAAATTGAGGGTTGTGTGTTCTTGGTAGTGTTGATGCTAGCAACAAATCTACCAACGTCACAAAAATGTATGACTTGTTTGAGAAGACCATTGAGCAAATTGGACCGCAACATGTTGTACAAATTGTCACCTATAATGCTAGTGAGAATGTGAAAGCGGGTGACATGATAATGGCGGTGTACCCACACATTTATTGGACTCTGTGTGCTGCTCATTACATCAATTTAATGTTTGGGGACATATTTAAGATTAATCCATATGCTTCAGGTAACAACTCTCCTTTTTTTTAAGTTTCAATATAATTAATACTCAATACTTATTAAGCTAATAATTACCATAATATTTTAAAAAACTTTCAAGAAGGCCATCCGGATTTATTCTTACATTAGTCAAAGGTCGTTGTTGTTGAATTTGATGAGAAAATTCACCAATGAAAGAAATTTGGTGAAATCGGCCAAGACTAGATTTGCAACGGCCTTTTTGACTTTGCAAGCCATGTGCTTCCAAAGGAAAAACTTGAAAGCTTTGGGCTTAATGGACTTCAAATAGAATTACAAAGGAAGTATCTTCTTTCAACACAATTTCATAATGATGTTGTCCGAGCTCTTAAAGTTTGAAATCCTTGGCTACATTTACGAAGCCATGGATAGAGCCAAGGAAGCTATTGAACGGGCTTTTAAAGGAGTTAAGAGGCATTATGAGAAAGTCTTTGAAATCATTTATGCAAGGTCGAATAACCAACTCTATATGCCTTTGCATGCAACAGGCCATATCTTGAACCCAGGATTGTTTTATAAAGTCTAGGAAACTGAAACTTTAAGTCCCTTATAATGGATGATTACTTGAAATGTGTTGAGAGGATAGTACCTAATGTAAAAATACAAGATATACTAGTAGAGGAGCTTTCTAAGTAAAAATTAGCTGATGCATTGTTTGTTAATGCTCAATCTATTAGAGTTAGAGACACAAGGTCACCGGCTAAGTGAAGTTGCCGTTATAGTTTTACTTAAGTTATTTGACTTATTTATAATTATGAACCTTTAAAAAAAATTCCTACAGTTGTATGGTGGTCACTGCAAACTACAACGTTGCAAAATTTTGCCATGAAAGTATTAAGCCTAACTTGTTGCTCATCTGGATGTGAGCGAAATTGGAGTGTGTTTGAACATGTAAGGAGAAAATTTATAATATTTTTATTTTCATATTACATTATTATTAAATCTACTAATTACTCTCTACAACTTATTCACAAATTCCTTCCAAAAAACAGGCTTGTGCTTTCGCGTCTCAATGATCTACGGTACATTAAGTACAATAGAACATTAGCACGTCATTACAATGCTCGCGATACCATTGATCTAATTTCACTGAATAATATTAATGAGGCAAATGAGTGGATACTTGGCTTCTTTGAAGATTAAGAAGATGAACTAGTATATGAGGGAGGTGATCTTGATTGGGATACTGTTGCTATGATAGCTGGAGTAGAGGAGAACATATATTATCTTAGGGGATGTTCTTCAAGTTCAAGGTCAAGGTCACTTGACAAGGGAAAAGCGACAAGTTCAAGTCAGACTCGCCTTATTGATGAACAATCCGATGAGGAAGAAGATGAAGCGCAATATAATGAACAAAATCCTGGGCTTGAACTTCAAGATTTTGAAAATCTTGACAAAGAATACACTTTTAGAGTTTGACTTTAGTATTGCATTGCTTGTTTTATGAATTATTGAGTATTTCAAATTCTAGACTATAATCTACCATATAATTTTAGTTTTGAATTGAAATATTTTTATTGCTATTGAGATTTTGGTTATTTATATGCAATTAAATATTATAATTTTTTGGTATTATTAACGCCTCACCTCAAAAAGGCGAGCGCCTCGCCCGGTGGCGAGGCAGTTCCTTGTCGGTTTGCCGTCCAAAACACTGCCTCAACCTCAAGGTATGTACCTACCCCATCTATTCTTAGTGGCCCTTTGCAGCATGGTGGCATCTTTGTCGTGGTGGGAGAATTCTTAAAGTTGTATGGTTGCATGACCCATCATGTACCTATTGATGCCACTCAAATAGCCTTGTTTGTTCACAATGTGCTTAAAGTGTATGGAATCCAATTCTTGGAGGCCAAAATTATTGATAAAAGGATGAGTCCATCGGGTACACTTTGTAACCAACTCTTGTTTTCTACTCCTCACACTCATGTGGATTGACAAGTTGAGGCTTTAAAATGGACTCTTGTGATCATGCTTCAATTATTGGTCAGAGGGGAATTAAAATTGTTGGAGGATCATTTGACTTTGAATAAAATTGCTTTTGTTGGATCCCTCCATTCCTGTAGACGCATGGCTTCTTCGGATAACACTTTCCTTTTTGAAGAGTTATTTGAAGAAGAAAGGTGATGTTTCCTTAAAGGATATCCTTCATCCTTGAATATTCCTATGCGTAGTGAACTACTAGGTAAACTTCTTGATCTTGTTGGTAATCTTACATGTGAAAGCATCTTGGATGAGGTTCCTACTATTCATACCTTTCTTTATTACCTTTTTTATTTATGCTTGTGTTGGATATGCATCTTATGTAGCCATGAATCCTTAGAAAAGAGAAGGTAACATTTGTTTGAAAGACCTTATGTTTCTCCCATGCATTCAAATTCGCAATGACACTTGAAAGGATTCTTGATCCTAAGTATGGGTTTGCATGTGGGTCACTAAGGGTGAGTGCTTAGTGATTTTGTTATTTTTCTTTACTATCTCTTTGCCTATGATGATAACCATGATTGTGAAGGAAATGTTTTTCATTGAGGTAGAAGTCTCCTTATGGTAAATGATTGCTTGAATGTTGAAACCATGAAGTTTTGGTTACTTGTTTGTCAACTTCATATGTCATGATATCTTTACTATTCAAGTTCTTGATCCTTTGAATGCTAAGTTGATTTGAGTGGTGGTTAAGGATACTTGTAGAGGTATACTAGACATACTTCTTACTCCCTCTTTGCATGTGATATTGGCAATTCTTATGATGGGTTTACATGCTATAGGGAAGGGATATTATTTCAATGTGTGTTTTCTTGTGTGACCTAAGTGTGTGGGCTTTCTATCATTTTGACTTTGGGGATCCTTTGGGTATAATTGGGGTGTCCAAGGCATTGATGTTAGGAAAGGCTTGGTCGTCCATTAAGGTTGTTTCTTGGTGTGTGATTGTTTATGCTAACCATGGTACTAACCATCATTCTATGAGGAACTTATGGCTTGACAGTCTTTCCTTTGTGTTTCCTTTCCAAGAAGGGGAGGATGATACAAGCATGGTCGGCTCAATTCATGCTAGACCTATAATTTGAAGGTCTAACCAAGAATAACCAAGCCATGCCAACCAATAAGACACCAAGATACATCTTTTAACACCTTTAAACAACAAGTAGGACAATTCCATGTATAGTTGATAGCTTAGAGCCATGAGACCAAAGGAAGATCTACAACATCTTCTAAGTGCATGGGAATGAAGGATGAGGCTTATGGACTTGAAGAAATAGAGGAATCTAATTTTAGAATTCAACGACCCAAGTATAGTCCGTCGGCGACCCAAATGGGCATCCGGCGCACTAAGTGACTCACCCATGAAGCCTGGCGCACTTCACGGCGGACCCCATTGCTTCCAATGCCCAATTTGGGCTAATTTAGGCTATAATTGTAATAAGTTGTTAAACATGTAAAGGCAAGCCTATATATATTTGCCTTAGTCTTTTCATCTGTAGTTTTGACATTACGATGAATTGAGAGTAGTCTTTGAAAACATGTAGGATAATTTAGCTTGTAGCTTAGTTTTGTAGTCTTGAGTAGATTCCCAAATTAGTTAATTGTAGTTAATCGTACTTGAGTAATTATTTGGTGGATTCCTCTAATTGCTTATTAACTTCTTGTCGCTTATCCATCATTGAGTCATCCGTTTGTGGATTCATTTGGTTTCTTGTTTGAGTTGGTTTTTACATAGGTTTGTTGGTTCAATGGGGAGGTGAAAGTATCAAGTATTTTGTTGCTCATAAACCCATAGAATTATGTAGAATTCTGCATATCTTTTTGTTTGTTTCTTTCTCCCTCCAATTTGATTCGAGTTTTGCGACTTGGATCATTATTAGAACTAGAAACTTGAGATTACACAATAAAAACATGTTATTTAAGTGGCTATGGAAATTTAGCCGGGTCAAAGGAGTAATCTGGATTAAAATAATTGAAGCGATCAAGGAGTAATCTGGGTTAAAATAATTGAAGCAATTTATGGTAACAGACAAGACTGGAATCCCCCTTCAAATACTATACACTAGAGGGGGTTACGGAAAGGGATCTATAAATTATGAGTCGACTTTCAACAATTCACCAAATTTGAGGTGGGGAATGGACGAAAACATAGATTTTGGACAGACTTATGGACTGGTGACGAGTGCTTGACACAAAAATTTCCTCATTTTTTCAATTTGTGCAATAATAAGATGGAGTTGTGGCCAATTTTTATTCCAACACGGGATGTCAAACGAATTTTAGAAGGAATCTAAATGATTGGGAAATTGAGGAATTTTGTCCATTACTCCTTCAGCTTGATTATGCCCACAGTGATCAAAGGGGAATTTTCTAGTATGGACAGCTAGTAATGATGGAGCCTTTCGGTAAAGAAGTTTTATTGTCTCTAATGGAACAAACAAGATATTGGATACTAGTTGGCCATGAAAAGGGATCTGAGAACTAAAGTTCCTATAAAGGTAGCTTGTTTTGGTTGGATTGCAGCATGTGGAACTTGCTTTACTCACGATAATATTCAGAAAAAGAGCTTTGCACTAAGTAATAGATGTTACTTATGTGAAGAAGAGTTGAAAATTGTGAATCACCTATTTATGCATTGCCGAATAGCTCTACAGTGTTGGGATTTTTTTCCAGTATTTGTGGGATTTCTCAGATCATGCCTCAAAGTGTGAAGAAATTATTGGAGAGTTGGCAGCATAGAGAATGCACAAGGCTTTAAAGCAAATTTGGAGAACTATACCTTTGTGAATAATGTGGACTATTTGGTCAAAAAGAACCAATGCTTGTTTTGATGGGAGAAAAGACCATGTTTCTAGAGTTGAAAACAAGTGTTTACATAATTTGTTTTGTTGGTGTAAAAGTAGTTCCAATAATAATATAGTTCAACGTATGGACTTTTTGGAGTTGCTAGGGAGATTTGGTAGTTGACTATATGGATATTTCTGGCTATCTTTTGTAATTTTGCTTTTGATACCTTCTTGATACTTAGACAAAAAACCTTAAAAGAACTTAAGATCCAAAATAACCGACGGATGAGTTGTTACAAGAAGATAGATTCAAGGAGAATTCAAATCAAGTTGCAACGAACTTCACGATAATGAAGATTTTTGTCTAGCTACTAGATTGGAAGAAGTTTCAACCATATTTTCAACATCCATACTACTGCATCTTTAAAAATAAAAACAAAATATTTTTTAAATCATTTTTAACCATAATATCTTAAATCTTATATTTAACCATGGCAAATAGTAGTGATGAAGACCATGTGAAGAGGGAGAATCAAGATTGTTTTGCTAGAAAATTCAAGCCAAAGGGAAGAATTGTAAGGGGTTTTGCCCAAACTTTTATTTACCAAATTTGAGTTTTATTTTTTCTTGAAAGAAAGTCAAAATATTACTATAACTTCTTCTATTTTCTCCCAAAAGAAAAATATAAATGTCTTCTATGGCTATTTCTTTTTTTGAGAAAAAGTTTTGAACTCCAATAACTTGAAGATATTTCTTTCCCACAATAATACAATAGCATCCACAATGCAACGTTTTGCTTCGAAGAATATTTTCTCTCAATAATTCTTTTTCTTTCTTTTATATCAGTTTTTCATATATAGGCCAATTGGCCAATTCATATAATAATATTACTTTTCTTTTAGTATAGTTTTATGTGTCTTCTGATTTAATGACATCAAGGTGAGCAATTATTAGCTTTTGCATGAAACCCTTTCAATTTTGAACCTAACATGATGTGCTATAATTCAGAAATATGTCACCTTCTAAATTTGGAATTCCTTAATGGATGTATATGTCCATCAATTAATAATTTCAACAACCAAAAAGTATATATATGAGTAACATGGTGTTTTAAAACCAGAAAGTGTAAGGAAACGGCTATGTATGTGGGACTAGAAAATGTAGCAAACGGATAGCACTAAAAGTGTGGCCTAGTGGCCAATTAAGTGGGTTGTGAACCATGAGGACTTGGGTTCAATTCCAAGCGGAGTCAAAAACACAAGGTAATTTCTTCCTATTTGTCTTGTCCTACCCTTGGTGGATAGAGTTAATCGGTACCTATGCTAGTGCGAGGTACACGATACCCATGGAATTCTGAGGTGCGCACAAGTTGCCCCGAACACCACCATTATAAAATAAAAATATCAGAAATGACTTTCATTTTCCGATTCTGCTCTTTTTCCCATGGCTTCTTCCACCGTTAACCAATGGCCGAGGCCGAGGTGTATCCTCTATTTGCAGCCGTAGGAGTAGCTGTTGGTATTTGTAGGTTTCAATTGGTTCGCAATGTCTGCATAAATCCTGAAGTCAGGGTGACCAAGGAAAACAGAGCAGCAGGGGTGCTGGAGAACTTCTCATAAGGGGAGAAATATGCAGAGCATGCTCTTAGGAAGTTCGTTCGTAACAGCGCTCCAGAGATCATGCTATCTATCAATGGCTCAAAGTTATCAAAGGCGCGGTTAAACCCTAAAGCGAGACTCAAAACGTGTTGAGCGCTTCGCCTCACTTTATGTGCGCTTTACTGTTGTCATCAAGTTTCTAAGACATATTTTTCCTTGTCAGTAAGTCTCTTTTAAAGAGGCGACACTAAGCAATTGATATTTCAATTTTTTGTGAAAAAAATTTAAAATTTCTTTCTTCACATATTTGTTATTCAAGCTTATAACTATTAATATTGGACTAAACATAAATATTTGTATTTATGTTCCCCTTACGCCTTTTGTCATTAAGGCCCACACTTTTATTTGCTTTGCGCTTTAAGCCCCAGCTAACCTTAGAGCTTCTTTGCACTTTTCGTTTTTCATAACACTGCAATGGCTTCTTCAGCGACTTAGAGTGATGGTTCAATTTAAGCCTAAAATTTATTATTTGTATTTTACATTTGGATGAGATACACTGGAATGGCAGTTTTCTGCACTAGATTGCATTCAAAATGGAAAGAAAATCTCAAAACTACATTGACGATAAAAAAAAAGGGTCAAACGTATCAAAGTTTCCTAATGTAAAGGAGGACTATGAAAGAGCAAGATTTTACAAGGAAAATGAGAAGCAACGACAAAAAAAGATGAGGTACATAAGACTAACTCCAGTAAGCAGCTAGAAATATTGTATTCCCAAAACTTTAGCTATGTTTTTTATCAATGCCCATAATATATCCCTATTGAGCATCTTCGTCATGAGATTGGAGATGGTGCTTATTGTTGAGTCACGTATCGAGTGGGATGGGGTTAATTGGTTTCATTACATGGCCCTGAGCTACCCCCCTCCCCCAGCTTTTAGAGTTAGTTAGATCCAAAATCCATTTTTTAAACGGTATTAGAGTCTAAGCCATCCTAACTTATTGTTTACCCGATGTTTGGGCCCCATCAACTTTTATCCACTTTCCAGATGTCCAGTCCTGGGCATGCTAGGGGGTGTTGAGTCCCAAATCAAGTGGGATGAGGTTAATTTCTCACATTATATGGACTAAGCAATCCTCTTCTCGTGAGCTAGCTTTTGAGGTTGAGTTTAGCCCTAGATTCATTCTTTATAAAGGAAAAGATGATTTGCTACCCATTGAAAGGATACCTTTTACAGTCTCAAGGATGAACATGGCCTCATAGTGTTGGCACCAAGGCATGATGCGCATGGGCTTTTTCTTGAACAAAGCAACATAATAATTTTTAGAAAAATGTTAAGATGAATACATTAGTGAATAATGAATCAAGAGTAGAACATCAGGAATTAGCAAAGAAAATGAGTTAAGAACCTAATATTTGCATCTTTACATATGATTGAGAAATAAAACTAATATTGTAGTTAGTATACCTCAACCCCGAGCTAGTTGGGGTGAGTAAAAATATAAAAAGGTCTGTTTATTTTTTGTGCATGTTTAAAGGCCTTTTCTTAATTTTTGATAGACATAATCTATACCTCATGCTTTTCATTTATCTTAGGTGGTTTTTTAGGATGAATTTCTCATAGGTGTTTCTCTAATTCTATTTTTTATAAATTGTTGTTAATATTGTTATTTTCACGGATTAACAAGTAAATTCCCACGTTTTCAAACTCGGACCGGACCGGCCGGTCCGACCGGTTCGCCCGGGAACCGGACGCCAGTCCGGTCCGGTC
>JBDJHY010662154.1:563-16027 GCA_039654485.1 Withania somnifera | reverse complement strand
ACTAGCTCTACTTATCATTTAAAAACATAATTGGTTAACACTCTTTATCAAAATCTCAATTTGACACTTTATAGTCAATTTTATTGTCGGCTTTTAAATAAAGTTAAAATCATCATCAAAACTCTCAATTTATTCAATTAGTCAATTTAGACATGTTTCACGTTCATACTCAAAATCATGTAAAAATTCAAGTAATTATAACACTTCAACCCTCATATCAATTTTTAAGAATAAACCTTGAAAAAAATCATCAATTATTACCTTAGAATCCTTTCTTTTACTTCAATTAAGAAAATGTGCTAATTGATGAAGAATTTCATAATTAAATAATCATCATGAAAACTCCAAATTCAAAAATGACATGCATATTATTGTGTTGGAAACTACACTCAAAAGACCTTTCTGTGGATAGGTCATGGGTCACCTAATTCTTTATATATAAAAATATGTGGTCATTTAAAGATGACCCAAGAATGAAGTAACATCAAAATTATGCATATTAAGAGCGTTGAACTCAACTTTGTATTATGAGATGCTTAAGATGTTAAATCACCTTAAACACTCATCCCACACTTATTTATCACTTTATCAACTAGAATTAATCTTGAAGGTGCTACATTATCTCCCCCTTGAAATCATTCATCCTTGAATGAAGACTATAGCAAGAATACAGCGAATTCAACTGAGTGAAACTGACCAACTGACTGAACTGGACATAAGTATGATATCCAATGACTTGATTTAGTCAAACTAACTTTGAATATGCTATTAACCCAGCTGATAAACATAAAAAATTGCAACAACTAGCCTCATCGTCAAAATGGTCAAATAGCACTTAAATGCACAAACATGACCCATGTACTACTACCTCAACTCAACATCAATACTCTACTCAACTCATGCATGAATACACTCAATGGACTCATGGAATGCTACATGCTCATGAAATAAAATGGATACAAGCTGAGTAGTGAGGTTATTACCTCGGGAAAAAATGGAACCAGAAGGAAGAAAATGTGTATTTTTGCTTATCGTATCAGCCTCTACCTCCCAAGTAGCTCCCTCAGCTGCTTGGATCCTCCAATGAACCTTAATCTCTTTTTTCGTCAATCGACAAACCTATCTATCAATAATTTAAACTGGGACCTCCTCATAGGTTAAACTATTAGGAATGTTGATATCCTAGACTGGCATTATCAAAGATAGATCACTCGTGTTTTTCCTCAATAACAAGACATTAAACACAAGGTAAACCATTGTTAACTCTACTGGAAGATCTAACCAATAGGCAACCTTGCCTACCCTCTTCATAATATGATAAGGCCTAGTGTACCTCGGATTTAACTTGCCTTTTCAACCAAACCTCATGACTCCCTTCACAAGAGATACTTTCAGAAATACCTAACCACCAATATCAAACTCTTTCTCTCTCCTTCTCATATCTGCATATGACTTCTGCCTACTCTGTCTGTCCTTAACCTCTCTCAAATAGTCTGGACCTTCTTCATAGCATCAAAAAAAATTTAGGCCTACAAAAGCTGCCTCACCAACCTCAAACCAACCCATCAAAGAACTATACCTCCACCTATATAATTCCTCAAATGGACTCAAGTGATAGTTGTTATATGCACAGTCAATCCGATGTAGGTGCTCGAACCACTTATCTTTGAAATAAACTGCACATGCCCTCAACATATCCTCCAAAGTTTGAATAGTCATCTCTGCCTGACCATCTGTTTGTGGATGAAAATTCATACTCAACTGAACTTGCTTACCAAGAACCCGGTGAAATGATCTCCAAAACTAAAATGTAAATTTTGGACAACGATCTAATATACTAGACAGAGGTACACCATATATACGAACAATCTTCCTCAAGTATATCATACTATACTTCTTTGTTAAATAACTGGTGTGAACAGGTAGGAATTGAACAAACTGTCATTCGATCTACTATAACCCATATGGAATCATACCTCTCTTCCTGACCATCTTTCTATGGATGAAAATTCGTACTCAATTGAACTTTCTTATAAGACCCCTCTAAAATGATCTCCAAAACTAAGATGTAAATTTTGGACCACGATATGATATAATAGACAGAGGTACACCATACAAACGAATAATCTCCCCCAAGTAAATCCTGCCATAATGCTTTGTTGAATAACTGGTGTGAGTGGTAGGAATTGAATAGACTTACTCATTCGATCTACTATAAACCATATGGAATCATACCTATGAGATAACAGTAAATCGATGACAAAATCAATATTAATCACCTGCCACTTCTACGTTAGAACCTAGAACTTTTTGCATCTCAGCTACTAGTCTTTGGTGCTCTACCTTCACTTGCTAATAATTAGGACACTTAGCTACAAACTCCATTATTTCCTTCTTCATACCTTCCAACCACAAACCTCTCACAGATCTCTATACATCTTAGTAGCTCTAGAATGAACAAAATACAGGAACTATAAGCCTCTAATATAATGCTCTCTCTCAAACCATCAGCTGATGCAACACACAGACTATCCTGATACCAAAAAAGTCCATCTTCCTCTTTGGAAAAAACCTGCACCTTATGTTTATGGATCAAATCTTTTAGCTTAATTAGAATCAGATCACTATCTTTCTTCTCCCTCAATAACAAGATATGACTCGAACGCATTCTTAACAAGCATACCACAATCCTCTACACCAATAAATCTAACATAAAGGTGTGTAAGTCTATGCATATCTCTATATAACTCCCTCTAATCCCCCATCAACATGAGAAAAACTCACCAAACACAACCTTCTAAGGGCATCAGCCACTACATTGACCTTGCCTGGATAATACATCACAGTCATGTCAGAATCCTTCGACAACTCAAGTTATTTTCTCTGTCGAAGATGCAAATCCTTCTGATAAAAAATATGATTCAAACTCTTATGATTGGTGCATACATCACATCTACATGCACTTCATATACGTAGTATATCCACAACTTAAAAGAAAAAACCATAGTTTCAAGCTCAAGATCATGGGTAGGATAATTTTTCTCATGAACCTTAAGTTGTCCAAAAGCATAAGATACAATCGTAACATGTTGCATCAGAACACAACCCAGACCAACCCTTAAAGCATCATATATACCAAAAAACCATTAGAAGAAACAGACAAAGTCAACACCGAGTAGATGGAACCTATCCTAAACTCCTGAAAGCTCCTCTCACAAGCATCAGACCACTCAAACTTCACTTTTTGGAGTCAAATAAGTCAAAAGAGTAGTTATGGGCGAGAATCCCTAAACAAAACTATGATATTACCCAGCTAGACCTAGAAAACTACAAATATTGAGGTCTCGGTCAATTTCAAATATAATCAATCTTTTGCGAATCTATGTAAATACCTTCACTAGAAATGATATGACCAACTAAGGCTACTAAATAAAGCTAAAACTAAACATAGAAGACTTAGCATAAAGCTGACACTCTCTAAGGGTCTAAAGAACAACTCAAATATGGTCTTTATGCTTCTCCTTGCTTCTAGGATAAACAAAATATCATCAATGAAGACAATCACAAATAGGTCCAAGTAGGGATTCAAAACCTTGTTCATTAGTCCATGACAGTTATGGGAGCATTAGTCAAACCAAAAGACATTACCACAAACTCAAAATGTTCATAATGAGTATGAAATGTTGTCTTTGGAATATATGACCCTCTAACCTTAAGCTGATGATAGCCGGAATGAAAATCAAACTTAGAAAAGTGGCTAGCACCTTGAAGCTGATGAATAAGTCACCAATTCTCAAAATGGGTTTCTTATTCTTGATTATGACTTTGTTCTACTGTCGGTAATCAATGTACATACGGAGCGAACCATATTTCTTAGGCATGAACAAGATAGGAGAACTCCATGGAGATACACTCAAATGAATAAACCACTTGTCTAAAAGATCGGCTAACTGGCCCTTCTACTCTCTAAGATAGGAGGTGCCATTCTATATGGAAGAATAGAAATTTGTTGAGTTCCCGGAAAAAGATCTATACCAAAGTCTATCTCTATATATGGAGGGACTCCATGTAAATCCTTAAGAGAAACATCAATAAACTCTTGGACTATGGGGAAAGACTAGATATTTGGAGTCTCGGACTCGGATCCCTGAACTCAGACCATATGATAAAGATACCCCTTGGAAATAATCTTTCTATCCTTTAGATACGAAATGAACCTACATTTAGGGATAGATCTACTACCCTCCCACTCAAGGAAAGGTCTATCAGGAAAAAGTAAACAACTCTAGTCCTACAGTCAACAATAGCATGACATAAATGGACTCAATTCATGCCTGGAAGAATATCAAAGTCTATCATATCTAACTCATACAAATCAATAGAAACAACCATCCCTAAAAAAATAGGACAACTACGGTAGACTCTCTCAGCTATAATAGGATCATCCACAAGTGTAAAAATAGAGAATGACTATGATCAAACATCAAGATCTGCACCAAACTCTCCAGCAACATACGGGGATACAAAAGAAAGAGTAGTTCAAGGGTATAACAATCCATATACATCCACTTTATAAGATTTCAAATACTTGTCACCACGTCAGATGACTTCTTCTGATCCTAACGAGAACCAAAAGAAAACAAACTATTTTGGCACTGGCCTCCACAAATAGAAGTAGTGTCACTCTACTGAGGCTGGCATGCTGTTGGAGATACAGGTGGTGTAGTAGTCTGTGGTTTGGAACCACCCTGAAAAATTACAGGACAATCTCTCTATCTGTGCCCTGGAATCTGACATGAACAACAGTTTCTCAAAGGGCAATCATGAAGACTGACAAATTTGACAACACTCAAAACATCTATTCTTCCCAAGAAGACACTGCCCCGATGTCCCTTACCATACTTCAGAAAAATAGTAGCACTACCTTGCTAAGAAAACTAGGCTAACCTATTCTACTGATCTTTCAAAGGTATCAATGATGAAGGGGTTGGTCCCCTAAAACCCTCCCACTACTGATGTTGTCTAAAACCATTATACTTAGGCGGATTAGCTTTAGAATTACTATTCTTATCCCTGTTACTCTATTGACTCTCTCTGTACTTAGCCTTATCCTTCGCAATCTACTCAAGATACACCATTAGTATACCAATGCCATATTAGTACTCAACATAGCTTCTCTCCCAGTCTGGATCAAATGAGGAGAAAGAGCAGAAATAAACATATACATCTTGGTATGTATGTCGGCAATCATCTCCAAAGCATACCTCAATAACTTAGTGAACTTTATGTACCATCATGCATAGACATAGAGATCTACTCCAAACTCAGAAACTCACAAATCCTCCCTTGCGTATTCTATCTGGGAAAGAATCAACCCATAAATACAGTTTCAAACATATCCCAAGATGGTGGAAGAACTCCTACTCTCTTGTTCTTCCTCCATAAATAACACCAAGACATGGAAATATCTTTTGGTTGATAAGTTTCCAAGTCATCCCTATTAACATCAAGAACTCTCATCATATCATAAATCTGAAAAACCTACTCTATAAAGTTCTCTAGATTATCCACGGTCCTCAAATCATGAAACTCCGAAGGATTCAACTTTAGGAACTTTTCACCCTCACAACTCCAGCATCAAGGACAACTGTATGAACTAGATAATGATGGCGTCTACCGCCCTCCAGTAGACAATCCCTAACCCCTCGGCCCAACAACAAGCAATGGGTCTATCACATCGAAACAACAGTAAATACAACAATACAAGGTAGAATGAAAGAAATATATCCAACACCTCCAAAGACTAGTGACTGTGACAAAATGGACCTATCTATATCAGAGTATCCAAAATATAATATGTACAATTGCTCCAATAGAAAGTAAATACAAGACGGTCTTCCCTGAACATGATGAGGTAGAAAAACCCAACATGGTTGTAGAAAAGGCTTAGCTCGAATACTGAAGCTTAACTAGATCGCCGAAATCACCTGCTCCTCTATTCAACACGATCACGTCTCCTATAAAAGTGTAGCATGAGTACCAAAATACAAGGTACCCAGTAGTCATCATCGGTCGACTGATCTCAAATCAAATACAAGTAAAAATAGTGAGTAAGTATATCAGGTCAGAATAAAAGCAAGTAGAAACAGTACAGGAAGATAAAGCATAACAATACGAAAAATCAATTAAGAGCGACTAACACAGGGCACCATCTTACGGAAGCATACCTAGTATCCAACTCAATTCAACCGATAAGTAAAATGGGTAAGAATAAGGGAAAATAAAAATATAAGTAGAAAGGAAAGCAGTAAACAAACAAAAGAAAAAGGTTCCCCATCCCACCAGTGGATACATCCAGCATAAAAAAAACTCTCCATAACTTCCCCCTTAAGCCCAGCAAGCATAAACATGTAAGACTGAATGCATGGGGTGCTGGAAAGTAAATCTGAACTGTGTCATGTCATACCGAGGACACCACCCAAAAATTGCAAATACCAGGGGACTCCACACCAGAAGTGTCAATCTCTGGTCTTCCCCTTGGAGGACCATGCCTCAAAATCGAGTGCAAGGAGAATACCCCATTAGTACCCATAATTATGCCAAACTGGGGGACTCTACCCCGAAAGTGCTAATTCCAGGGTACTCCGCCCCAAAAGTTCCAATATCGGGGACTTTGCCCCAAAAGTGCCAACACTAGGGGACTCCGCCCCAAAAGTCCCAATACCGGGAGACTCCGCCTAAAAGTTCCAATCTCAATAACCACATATACCTCATTCTTGATAGTGAAAGTTCCTTTTTCCCTTTATATCCAAAAATAGTGCCATACCACAAGGTGGTCGTGACATACATATAGTACCAGAAAAATCTTTGTTCCGTTAGTTATTAAGCCATTAAAACTTCAAGTTTTAACTAGTTTTCTTGTGAATATAAAAGCCAACACAGCCTTGGGACACGCCGGTACTCAATCAATAGATTCCATGATGTATAATGCATGATGCGGGTCAAGTAACGCAAATTAGAAAGCACTCAAAGTCTATAAAGGCTAGAAGCCACCATCTAAGTACACAACTCACTTGAGTAACTACCAAATATCCCATCATCGGTAATATGGCCACCTAGTCACTCCTTCTAGATCGAGCACGCTAAACGCAACCTACATCTAACAACGAGTTCCCTCACGGGCCCTAAAGGTAAACCAAGCATAAATAAATAGAAGGAAGATCAAGTCAACTACTAATTCAGCCTACCAACTGGCTGGAACAAACTAGAATTCAACAAGAACCCAATCTAAAGTAAAGAAAAAACCTAGCATAACTAGACGCCGGCAAAAAGCCCCCATAAGTTGCGCGCACAGCTCGAACAACTCCAAAAATCACCCAACACAACTCGAAACTAGAAAATTAAGGATAGGGGGATTAAAACAGGAAGACCAATACCCATATTGCAAAAACCAACTCGTGTCGTAACTAGAACTAAAAAGGAGCCCATAGTCGAAAAAAATATACCAAGGGTACCATCGCGTAGAGCACAACATGGTGAGCATGTGGTACGAGAATAAGGCAAAATAACAAAGAACCAAGGGGAAATCAATTTGCAATGATATTGATGAAACACTAAAAACAGAGAAAATAACGAGAATTACCCATAGAAAACTTGCCTAAAGATGACCACCACCTCCCACAAAAAGCCCTATACACTTCCCCAGTTCCCAGCACCCAAAGATGGCTCTAAAAGCTCTCAACAATAAAGAAGAAAATAGGGAGAAATGAAATAAAAAAGCTGGAAACTAATTTATATATGTGAAGAAGCTCTTCATCGCAATAGCACCAAAAAGGCTAGCAATCATGACCTGGCTGGGCTCGAGTGATTATAATTTCATAAGCATGCACCGCAATTACGATGAATAGGTTAGACAGAGGTACACGATCGCATCAAACAGCTTCGTAATCACGCTAAGCAAGAAGGCCAACATAATGCTATCGCACACCCATATCCACAACCGCACTGAAAACACCCTAAAACTACGTAATCGCAACTCAAAGCCACACGATTGCATAAAACAAAATGTGCCTGAAATATGACAGCAACCTGCTATTTTCTGCAGTATTCCAAAATTCCTAATGGAGGTTCGGGATGGAATCGAGAATGGATTTCAACAAACCAAATATGCATACAGCATGTAAATAACATTCTAAACCCAACAGAATCTTTGAAATGGCCATCAGAGGTCGACCCCAAAATCAAAGCAAATCAAAATAGGAGATTTCCAAACTTCCACAACCGATCCCAAAATGAGCTTAGACACCTCTGGAAGTGAACTAACAACCTTATTAGCTCAAAATCAATATTTCAAAGCTGATGGAATCATTGGAATTATGATCCAACACTCTGATCACAAAAAGACCACCCAGGCACCAAAATGAGCTTTGGCTGAACTGAAATTTCATAAAATGGCTCAAACTCGCAAACGAAAACCCCGAGGCACGAACTAAGGTCCTCCTAGACTAAAGTCTGTATTTTAGATCTACAAAACTATCAAAAATAGATTCTAATCACGTTTACTATAAATTCACTGTCCAGTTCCACCATTTCAAAATTGAAACTTCAAAACAAGAAAACTGAGATAATACAGCAAGTCATAAATGACTTGGGTCAACTATTAGACGTCTCTAAACATGGAAAAGGTAGAAAGTAAGATACTTACCAAACAGGACATTACAACTGATCATTGTGGAGGCATTATCTAAAATGTCATAAAGCACGAGTCAAAAAGAGGAAAACATCTAAGATTCAAACTCTAAAGCATGAATTAGAACATCAATAAATGGGAAACTTTTCATAAACGTTCAGTATCCTCTTCATCATAGATGTGCTGCAGTCACACCCACAACTAAGATTCTACCTATCGATGGCTTTTAAACATAACACCCTATGAACAAAATGCTCTAATACCAAGATTGTTACGCCTAGAACTCACCCCATATAAGGGACCGACATCCTTAGCTACTAAGCTTCCTTAGAAACCTCTAAAGAACTACTTGGATCATGTATAGCTCTACGCACATCACTCAAGGGAAGCAATAACAATAAACACCAAAAGGGTAATGCACTCCTCCCAACAATCAATAAATAATCTTAATAAAAAAATAAATAAACTCAAGCCTCAAATCCAAAACATCTCAGTCTAAAAGCCTCTACTAGCTAAATAATAGACTTCTAACACAAGAGTTTACGAGATAGTCTCTAATAAATTAAATCATAAAGCTAAAGTTCAAACTCTAGATGAATAAATAAGTAACTTTATATCTTTCCCTCGAATCAAGTGAGGACTGATCAGTCTTCTAGTCTTCTAAGAATGCAAGTAGTGTCAAACTCGAACATCCATATGGTTTCCAATATCTACATGGGGGTTTAACACATGCAACAAAAGTAGAATCAGCACAAAAAACATGCATTGAGTACATGAGTAGGTATAAAATAGGGTATACAGTATAATGATAAGTACTATGCAATGTACGAATAGTAAATCTCAACTTTAGCTCTAACTCAACTAAACAAATTAACAGTTTATAATGAAACACTCAAAAAAATCATATCTCAAGTAAACTTAGCTAAAACAGCTTAACTCATTAGTTTTTAACAAAGTATAAAGACTTAATTAAAAATAAGCTTTCACTCTCTTTCCTTAAAAATATTCAATTTTATCTTCTCTTTGGGAGTTTCCATAACCGACACACCTCAATTCATAAAGCAACAAAGTCTATATATTACCTTGTATATAGGGGCTCTTATACCCCCAATACACATACACAGGATGAGACACTCTTTCTACTAGATCCAACTATACACTATAGGTACAACTGAGCGGTACCAAAATAATTCCCTAAACTGGCTACGTATGTTATAGGTATTGGTAAACTCATGCCCAACCTCAGTGCTAATACTCCTCCCATTATATTTACATCAATAATAAACACTCTTGACTTAATAGAACACCCTCAATGGAACCATAAGTCAACCACAACATCAACATTCTAGACTACTGAAACACCCTTAATGGAACAAACTAGCCCTAATGATCATTTAAATCATAATTGGTTAACACTCTTTATCAAAATCTCAATTTGACACTTTATAGTCAATTTTACTCTCTGGTTGTAAATAAAGCTAAACTCGGCATCAAAAACTCTCAATTTACTTCAACTAGTCAATTTATACATGTATCGTATTCATACTAAATTATGACAGTTCGACCCTCATATAAAGTTTTAAGAATAAACCTTGAAAACAATCATCAATTCTTACCTCAAAGCTTCTTCCTTTCTTTTATTTCAATTATGAAAATGTGCTAACTCATGAGGACTTTCATAATTAAATAATCATCATGAAAACTTCATAATTCTAACTCAAAAACATCAATTTACTTATCACTTCATGCAACGGCCCCAATTTCGAATCATGATGGCATCTATAACCCTCCTGTAGACAAGCTCGGAGCTACTCGAAATGGGCCACAAATGCTCATAAACAATAAATAGGTAATAAATAACTGAAGAAGCTAGAAATAGAAGGTAGATATAAATATATACAACTCAAAGAAAAACTTGGTGTAAGTGGCATGTAGAGCTACAAAATAGAGTATACAAAAGAGAAATATATAAAGTACAAGCTCCTATATAGTAGTAATACACAAGGCCTTCCATGAAACAACAGGCTACAACAGCTGGAAGCCACGAACAACTCGAACGTCAAAGCTCACTGTAGTTTCCACAGATCAACAATCTACCCATCATGATCACATCATCTACAATAACCCCTATCGGTATCTGCACTACCAAAATAGTACAGAAGTGTAATATGAGAACCAAAACACAGGTATCCAGTAGGTATCATAAGTTGGCCGAGCTTAAGTAAAAATACAAGTAAAGAGATGGTGAGGAAAGTAAAATAGGTCAATAAGTGAAATAAGCAATATTAAACCAACTATGAATCCAGAGCTGGAAAGACGAACAGATGCTAACAAGTAATATAATAAAGGTAAGTATAGGATTTAAGCAAGTAAGCATATGCACGACCATCACACAAGAGTATATATTTATCACCTAGTACTAAAGAGAATCATAGAAAACATACCTGAACTCTAGCTACATGTACTAATACTAAATTGACAGTTGAAGGTAAGCATAAGTAACAAAGCATGAATATAAATAAAGTAAAGAATTAATATAACCCAAATGTCCCACCATAAGACCACTGAGTACAAATAAAAAGGAAGCATACAAAACTTACCTGACACCTCATCCAGTATGTAGGCACAATTAACACAAACAAGAACTCACCATGACTTCCCCCTTAAGCACGGCAAGTACAAATAATGTTAATAGAATGAATGAATGGGGTGAGAAAAGTAAATCAAAATATATCCCTCTCGAACTAGGAGGTCGCGCCTTAATATCAACAGTGGGGGCCACTCACCGGAGGTCCACGCCTTCTAATCAATAGTAGGGACCATTCCCTAGAGGTCTACACCTCAATATCAATAGTAGGGACCATGTCCTAGAGGTCCAAGCCTTAATATCAATAGTAGGGACCCTGCTCTGGAGGTCGGCGCCTCAATATCAATAGTGAGGGTCATGCCCCTAGAGGTCTGCCTCTCAATATTAGAAGTAGGGTCATGCCTCAGGAGGTCTGCACCTTAATATTAATAGCAAGGTCACGCCCCAGGAAGTTCGTGCATCAATATCAATAGTAGGGACCGCATCCTAAGTATCCAAGAGAAAACCTTGCGCCAGTTAGAGACTTATTCCGATTATATCTAAAAATGTCACCATACCATCAGGTGGTCATGGCATAAGTTATACATATAAATAAGAAAACTCCATTTAGTTTTTAAGCCAGTAAATCCTTCTAGTTTTAGTTAAAACCCATCAACACTCCCTCTACTATAGCATCGGGTCACGCCTGTGCTATCTTATCAGAGATTAATATCAAAAATACAGGAATGTAGCACAACAATAATAATAAAATATACAAGGCACTAGCATCAGCAGAGACCACCATCTAAGAACTCATCTCACTAACCATGTCTCATCATGGTCCAACAAAGCCACTAGGGTCCAAGGCTGCCCGCGATAAAGCCAGAACATCCACACATAATCCAACACCCTCTACGTCCCTCTACGGGACCCTTAAAGCAAGTAACCAAGAGAAAAATCAATAAAATAAGGCTTCCAACTTAACAACAATCCCATGCAACTCGACAGACCATACAAGTATTCTATAATATACCAGTCTAAAGAAAAGTAAGCCTAGCATAACTAGGTGCATTCTTTGAAGAATGTACAGCACCGTCCCAAAGCTCCAAAAAATCTCAATTCTGCTTAAAACTACCAAATTACATATCTAGGGTTCAAAAAATAAAGATTGACACACATATTGCCAAGTGCAATCTGATTTGAGGACCCTACATATTAGAAAAACAAACTAAAGTTACTGACATGGAGGCCTCAGATCAAGAAATATGTGGTTCAAATTGGAGCTCTATTGCTCCTCCGGAAGGTACTCAATTGGCCAGAAACGTTTTGTACAAAATAGGAAAAACATGCAAGGTTGATAGCAATAAAAATCGAGCAAGATCGTACCGAAAAGCGAGTGGAAAGGCTCACAATATCACACCTATCCTAATCCACACCAAAACCCAACTAGAAACACTAAATTATACTACAAGACCAAAACCCAAAATCACCATTAAAGCTCCAAGAAGAGCTACCAAGGAAGAAAACGCTTACCAAGATGCAATTAAAATGCTAGGAGTCAGTCCCCGGTACTTTACCAACAAAAACCAGCAATTCCCCCTTGAATTTGCTCAAGAAATCACCAAGGAGATGAGGAAACTAGAGGAAAATGAGAAAAGGAAATATTTTAGGAAAGATGGAAAATGGTCTTTAAAAGACCAGCAACGACCAATTTATCATCCAAAAGGACCGATAAATCGCTACCTTCCCTTTTTTCCAAGGCCCAGCAGATGGAAAATTTATCGGTCATAAGGACCGATTTATTGTCACCTGCTGATTTAGCACAACCTAGTAGATAACTAATTTATCAATCAATAAGACCGGTTAATTGGCACCTGCCGATTTATTGGATCCCTGAACAATTTAACGGTTACCAATTTATCGGTCAAAAGATCGATAAATTGGTTTGTAATTGCACAGCAACGAATGCCTTTTCCAAACTTCAAAAAGAGGTCAAAAAAGTCCAATTTTAACAAACTGTATGTGCATCTGCATGAAAAATGTATCCCGAACTCAAGGGAATCAATGAAATGATTAACGAGGGATGTTTGAGAGAAAAGTACCCCCAAAAAAATCTATCAAAAAGGGCAAACTTATCAACATTCCATAAACAACCTTAAAACGAGCCTGGACACCTCAAAAAATGCACCAATCATCAAAATAGCCCAAATCACCATTGTAGAGCTATTGGAAGTGTCAGAATGCTTATCTAATGCTCCAATCATCAAAATCCATCCACGGCTCCAAATGAGCCCCGTTAAGCAGGATTTCCATAAAACAGCTCAAAATCACAATGAACACCTCGGGACACAAATGAAAGATCCATCTAGACTAAAGTTCACATTTTAAAGCTAATATGAGCGTCAGAATTCCAATTTGAAACTCCAACAAAAAAAATCCCACCAAGGCTCCAAAATGAACCTCGATTGGGTTAAATTTGGGTTAAATTCCACAATTTAGCTCAAACCTAGAATGAACAATCTGGGGAATGAACTAAAGGTCTAACTAGATCAAAGTCAACATTAACCACACTATTGATTTTGATTTTGAGCACGTTTACTAAGAATTCACTCTCAAGTTCTATTATTTCAAGGTTAAGCATTCAAAATGGGAAAACTTAGATAACAGGCTATAGAACTTCTATGGAACCAAACTAATGGATTTATCAAGCCATAAATGACTTTTGTAAGCAAACAAAAAGCTCTAAACACCAAAAAAAACTGGCAGGTAAGTAAATAACCACACAAGTTATTACAATTTAAGAAGTCATAGTTTATAAAATCAAACAAAAACCCTAACATGCTTTTACATATTCAAAACCTTATTAAAAAAGGTGTTTTGGAAACAGGGATGAAAGTAGTCCTTGTTGAAAACCGACATACTTGATTAGAAGAATTTTGATGGAGAAAAATCAACTAGCAAGTTGCTACAATGAAGTCTCTATGAAAAAACCTAGTTCTTGCCTCTTTGGAAAAGTTGGAATAAAACCCTTGCTTGATTTGATTTAGTCAATAAGATGAATGAATGTTGGGCTTAGGGTATTTATATTGCTATGTTTAGAATCCAAAACTTCATGGGTTTAGCCCAGAAATTCAAAAGAAATTCCCCAAACAACCCTCATTAAATGTTCATAAGAATCCCCAGAAGCACTTCATGACTCGTGAAGTGTACTTCACTGAGTCGTAAAGTGAACCAATTTTACTAAAGAGAGGTAGCCACATCACAATTCAAGGACCATGAGTCATGTTCTTCAACATCATAAATTGTGATGTGGTTCATACTAGGGGGTTGAAAATTTGTTTTTCTAAGGTTCAATAGTACGATTGGGGAGTACAAGTCGTGACTTGGAAGTGTACGAGTTATGATTGGATCTCGTGGTTCCTTTCCAGTACTTTGGGAAGATACTAGTCTAATATCACGACTCACAGTACAAGTCATACTATTGTCCACCACGGATCATATTATTGAGTCATACTATGCACCTACGATATTTCACTACAGAATAGTCTTTATTAAAATAAACATAAAACGTTTAATCCAAAATTGAAATGACACGTGGTTTGTTTCCAAACAAACTATATTCAAATACCTTTCTTTGGATATGTAATGGGTCATCTAACTCTTTATAGATCAAAATATATGGTTATTTAAAGTTGATCCAAGCACAAATAATATCAAAACTAAGCTTATTGAAAGAGCCTTGAACTCAACTTTGTATTATGAGATGTTTAAGACCTTAAATCACCTTAAAAAATCATGTCACGCCTATTTAGGAATTTATTAACTAGAATCAAGCTTCAAGGTGTTACAGTCCTCATCATTCGAGGACTATATTCTTTCATTCATCTTATCAATTTATTATAGTTAGAGCTTTCTAGACTTAGCAGTTACTTCAGTTTTAGACTTTATTTCAGGATTGCTAGGAACTTGTCATAATAGTCTACCTATTCAATTTTGTAGTGGATTTATGAAATACAAAGTAGTAGTTTTAAGACTTGGTTTTAATAGTTCTTTATTATTTCCTTAATTCATGATAGATGTCCCACTTCTTCTTTTATATTAGATTACTTTTGCAGTGTATGATGTGAATAGTTGAATGCTAGGTCCAAGGGTACTTTCGAGTTACTTGGTGACCTTATATGATTTTTCATCATCTAGGACATAGGATTA
>JBDJHY010662046.1:0-16027 GCA_039654485.1 Withania somnifera | reverse complement strand
ATCACAATACCCTTCTTGGAAATCATATGTCTCAAGAATGCCACTAAACTTAACCAAAACTCACACTTAGAGGACCTATCATATAGCTTCTCCTCTCTCACCCTTTGTAGTACTATCCTAAAATATTGAACATAGTCAGTTTAATCTTTGAATAAACCAAGCTATCCTCTATGAACAAAATTGCAAATGAATCTAAGTAGGGGTGGGACACTCCATTCATCAACTCCACAAATGGATTTTGGACATTAGTAAGCCCAAAATACATCACCAAAAACTCATAATAATATGAAGAATGAAAATCTATCTTTTGAATATCCAATTGTATAATCCTCAACTGATGGTACCAGGATCTCAAGTCAATCTTAGAGAAGATGGAGGCCTTTGGAGTTGGTGAAAAAATCATCAATGCAAGTAAAATGATACTTTCTCTTCATGATAACTTTGTTAATTCTGTATAGTCAATACACATAAGCAAAGAATTGTCTTTCTTCTTCACAAAAAATACTGGTGCACCTCAAAGTGCTACACTAAGCCAGATGAAACCCTTTCGTAGCAAGTCCCGTAACTGCTCCTTCAACTTTTTAGGATCTATATAGTAAGGAGGAACAAAAATTGACTTAGTGCTCGGCTCTAAAACAATACCAAAATCACTATCCTTATTAGGAGGGACACCATGAAGGTCTATCCGAAAAACATCAAAAAAAAACTCTCTAACCATAGAACCGACTCTAAGGAAAAATGGTCAACACTAGCATCTCATACAGAAGCAAAATAATACATTCACCCCTTCCTAATCAACTTTTTGAACAAAAGAGATAACTCTACAAGGATCCGACCCACACATACTCTTCCACCCAACCCTCAGAATACCAGACATATATAATGTAATAATCTTTGCATGTAAATATAGAATAGCATGATAAGGATAAAGCCACTCCATACAAAAAATGATGTCAAACTATACCATGTCAAATAAGATATTGTCTATCAAGATCTCCTACCCAATAATACTACCAAACGAGATTGGTAAACTCGATCCGTACTAAAGAATAACCCACAGGAGTAGACATATGATGAATGGTGGTTAATACATCAAATAATATCTAAAAACCAGCAATAATGTATGTAATATATAGGTAATCAGAACACTTATTTAGGATTAGAAAAAACTTGGATAATGTATGTAATCAGAACATAGGAAGACTCGTTCTTGGTTGTCCTAGGAAAAGCAAAGCACTGTATGCACACACCTCTGGGTTGAATGCCAGCACAATCTTAAGCCCTGCCTATATGATGTAAACCTCTACAGCTTTGAGAACCTCTCATTCTCTGTCCACCTCCCCTAACTCTAATAGTAAGTGTCAGTGCTCTAACCCAAGTATGTGAGGCCTGAGAAGCCTGTTAAGACTAAATTTTTGTGTGCTGGGGGACAAAACCTCTGCCTATGACCAAGCTCACAACCATTAAAACTAGCTCCTAGAGCATATGGCTTATATAATGAATTCTGACCCAAATAGAGACCTTGGCTTAAACACATTGAGTATGAATAAGAATGACTCAGTGCTAGACCGGAGGAACTCTAAACTGACTGGTAGCAACTAATGTCTACATAGATGCCTAGATTTGTAACCGAAGTTAAAATGAATACTGAGTTATAGGGAACCCCTGCCTCCAGATGAGGCCCCAAAAAGCTGACTGCTATCACTAGTCTGACCTATATGCAGTTTCACAAAGCCTCTCACTACTTCATTCACACTATGCAAAGTACCCCTTGGTTGTTATGGAACTATGAATACTGAAGTATGAATATTCAGGCTTAACCCTCTCATGAACCTAGCTATCCTATCTTGATCGTCAAATAAAATAGCCAAAGCTTTTCTAGAAAGCCTATAGAAGCAAGATACGTAGTCATCAACTGACATGACCTTCAATCCCAAATCATTGAATTATGTTTGGAACCTATCCCTCATACTTTGGGACATATACCTATCAACAAATATTCGGGAAAACATCTCCCGAGTCATAGAAGGAGATCCATTCTTTCTATAATCAAAGAAAGAAAGCCACCACTATTGGGATAGCCCTCAAAGATGCAGAACTCTGTAGTCAACCAGTATGACTGAAACACACCCACACTATGGAGAAACTTATGACATGTAGTGAGAAACTCAAATTTTTCCTCTTTTTGCAATCTCTGAAACTTAGGGAGTCCATCTTATGGAAGCTCTCATATATCAATTGCTGATCATCAAAGTCTAAGTAATAGTCATACCAACATCTCTAACACTAGGAATCTGAAGCTCATGTATAATTTCTTAAATAGGTGGCAGCCCTACTTGACCCATAACTATAGGAGACTAGCCTGCAGGAACCTGAATCACAGGTGGCTAACCTACCTGCCAAGAAGTTACTGGTGGATATGCCACAAACTCATGCATATCTTGAACAACTCTCTCTAATGTCCCTGCCTCTGCCCCTGCCCCTACCCCTATCCAAGAACCCTACGGCATACCTCCCTAAGATAAACTTAAAGTTCTCCAAGTATCCTCACAAAGTATCTTGCATTAGTGGGGTCAAAATAGTATTTTTATCTATCCTCAACTCGATCCATAATAGGCTCAGGTGAAGCCGCTCTAGATCTACCACTAGTTGGGGGCTTCCCCACTAATACCTCCTTACCCGGGGTACCTAGATTAGACACAACGTTATTACCTTAATCAATAGCAGTTGTGGTCCTCATTATCTATTGGATAAAAATGCATGGACTAAGCATATGTGAATAAACCACCCTCTATAGAAGTTGAAGAATGAAAAGATGTTTCTTAGTGTTTTGTATCCTCTTGAAGATAAGTACATATATCTCCGCACCGATCCACAAGACTATACTAAACATGGATCGTGAATAGCTGAAGGTATGACACCAACTTGTAACACCCCAAAATCTGGACATGATAGAACCTACCTCCCCAATCTTGATTGGTAAACCGAATAGTAATAAATAGGTGAATTCAGGAGTCAATATGATAACATATATAACAAATTCTACCTAGGAAATAAGTGTCACCTTCAATGAGCCACTATTCAATGTAAATACATGGAGTATGAACATCTATATAGTGTCCTTACAAATTAAAGACACTATAAAATAAACTAAAATAAGGAAATCCGCAGCAACTGATCAAAAAAATGACCAGCTACATCTTCTCGACTGATATCAAAATGGAAAATCACTAAGTCCCAAACTCAGTACATGCATCACAATGCAGAAAAGAAAGACTAAGTACAAGAATAATGGTACTCATTAGCATCCTTGACTGGCTAATTATAAAAAATAAAAAAATCACCCTAATATCTTAACTAGTCCTCCAACAACACTACAACCTACAAATAGTTATATACGTCAATCCATCAACAATTTATAAAAATACAATAAATATGATCACATAGCCAATTTATAGGCATCAGTTCAGGGCCTCGACTATGCTGTTTCCACAATGTAATCGTATGATCATATTATAGATACTCGGTCAGAGCCTCGGTGTGTCATCACCAAAATTCAATCTGAGTTCTATGTTCAACCATATCAATATCAATAATTTTGATACTCGCATCAAGGTATATTTCAATAATAATAATCAAATTTCATCAATGAATGATCATTAAAATTCAACTGCAGAACGTATCACAAGCTGAAATTTAAATTCAATACATCAATCCCTCTTGGGAAATTTCTATCAATAATAGCCTTTTTATTCCAATTTAGCCTCCCGGGCATCAATGTGTTCAATATCAAGATTCCCATTGATTTATCTTGAGCGTTTACATCAACAAATATAAAATTATTCCTCAAATTTTATTCAAGTCTTCATTTCAACTAACATGTTTAACTAACAATTTACATGCATCTAAAGCAAAGTTATGATTTAACAAATTCATCAAGCAAGGTCTTTATTCAAGAAATTCATCTAGTATGTTCCTTTTTCCCGTTTATTCACTTTATAATTAACATGATAGATAATACAAATATTTTCAGAAGTATCCATATAATCCAAATCACCAAACAATTAGCAAGCAAGTGGGACAATTAGTAAGAAATTGTTAGTAATTTATAGAAATCCATAAAACCCCAACTTACCCTAATTTTGAAGAAAATAGCTACTCAAGTATCTTTCCCTTTCCGAGTGGCCTCCAATTGAGGTGAATCAAGTCACCGATACAAGAAACATAAGAACACCAACTAATCAACACTAAAAAAAAAAAAGAATCAAGGTTTAACTAAACCCCAACCTCGGGACGTCCGCGCCAAGTTCAAATTTTAATCGTAAAATAACGTCTCCCTATATCAAAGGGTGATAAATAATAAGTTCTATAAAAAATCCATTCTATTTCGTTGTTAAAATAACAAGTTTTTTTTTCAAATTTGATATCTTTATTTTTCCCATTTGATTTAGGGCACAAAAAATAAATTTTCTATGTAAAATCATGCCAAGGTGATGATAATTCGATGAAAAAATAATAGGAAAATTTACCCAATAATTATCTTTAATTTCCACTTTCAACATGCAAGAAATGAGGGTACTAGAGATTTTTCATTGGGTTTTATGAGCCAAAAAATCCCTAAACTATTTTAATACAATTCACTAAAGCAACAGGTGACTTCCGCGAATGCATACCCTCATCCGCGAAAACAGAAGTCAATAAACTCAAAAACTTCGCAATCGTGAAAGGCAATGGACACAAGTTATGGTGAACACACACATGACCCTTGCGATAGATAAGCACAATAGCATTTTCTCTTCACGAACACGGTGGGCCTCTACAAATGTGGAGTGGTCTGGGGAAGTCAGCAGAATAAAAGCAACAACTAGAACACTTAGGAAAGAAATGACTTAAACAAGTCTTTCAGGATTCATTTGGAATCCCGTGACAAAAAACAATATATCCAAAAATGTTATTTTAGCATTCCGAACTCAACAGAACCATAAAATCATGCGTACGAGGTATCCTTGGCATGATACTTGTTAAGGGACCATTTTTAACTAAATTAACTTAAAATGACCAGAATAACCCCAAGGGATTATGAAAAATATATGACCTCATTCTAGGACAAATTCCTTCTCCTAGATCTAATGAAACCATAGATTTTATAGATAAAACTTTTACCCAGGTCAACCATTTCACTTAAAACTCAAACTTTAGCCCATCTAAATGCTTAAACTCACCGTGGATGGTCTAAAACAGTAAAACAGAGTGTAACTAGACAAAAATTGATATTCAGGAGCTGATGGAACTGATGGATTTCTAATTCAAGGTCAGAACTGTATATGAACCCTGTAGTTCCTCATTTGGACTTAAAACCTCCAAAAACTCAAATTCTCAAACTTTTATACTAGGTCACATCTCACACCTAAAACAACCATGGAACCATAGTTAGTTTAATATAATGGGAATATCGGCAGGGGAAAATATTCAAAACACACAAAAAATAAAAAATTGACCTTTAGAGTCATTATAATTAGCTTTTTCAAAGGAGATTCAAGAGTACTAAAGTTCTTGACAAATCACCGGTAGACGTTTTCCAAGCTATGGAAACTTCGTACCTCAGTAGCATTGGTATTGCTAGGATAGTTTTTAATGACTTCACTTTATCTTCATCAACCTTGACCTCTTTAACACTCACACCAAACTCCAAGAAGGAAACTTTGTCCACACAAAAAGAGAATTTCCTAAAATTAAATAGCAAATGGTCCTTGAGAAGCACCTCAAAAACATGTTTCAAGTGTTCTGTATGCTCCTCCATCAAATGGATATTTAAAAAATTTCATCAAAATAAAAAAGAACAAACTTTTTATGACAGGCTTCGAGATATACTTCGTGAGTAGCATGAAGGTACTTGGGGAATTTCTCAAGCCAAGAGGAAGGACTAGCGACTCCTAGAAAATAAACATAGTCTTGGATAACATCTTCCATTCATCCCCAGGCTTCATTCGTATATGGTGGTACCCACTCCGAAGATCAATATTTATGAACACTTCTGTACCACAAAGACAATCCAACATATAATCAATCATATTGATTGGATGTTGGTACATAATTGTTATTTTATTACTTCTCTACAATCAACACTTATCCTCTAAGTACCATCCTCCTTTTGAAAAAGAATAACTTGAACGACACATAGACTTAGGATTTATTGGATCAATCCTTTCTCAAGAAGTTTCTCCACTTTGGTTTTGACTCTTTTTTGGTCTCTCCCTAGTTTCTTCTAGATGGGGGCCGGTTTAGGATTTGAGATCCTGGTGTAATTTAATTTGATGTTCAATCCCTTTCAAGGGAGGCAATCCTTTAGGCATTTCTTATAGGAATAAAGCTTCATAGTCCCAAAAAAAAAGAGAAGAAATATAGCTAGGTAAGGTGCAAGTGTCTTTTTTAGTATGCAAGAGATATGGGGTGTTGAAAATACAAACTAAATAGAGAGTCTCATCAACTTCATTCAATTACTTGCTCGTTTTTATTTCTAAGCACACCTTGTATTATTTATAAATACCACCTTGTATTATTTATAAATACCACAAACCTTTCCTTGGATATGAATAGAACTCCCACTCCTTTCACTAACTTTTATTACTTTGGTTGTCTCTTTGACACCCTTCATGACCCGATACTCTTCACTAATATAAAAAGGAGTCAAATGAATAAAGTTATGCTTCGAGCCCCCGAACATGAAAAAAAAAATTTTGGACCTCCCATGATGGTAGACATCTCTATAAAAATTCTAATTTCTCGAAAGAAACAAGTGACATGCAACTATTGGAACAACTCCTTCTTCTACATCCTCCCCATAATCACTAGAATCTTTCTTTTTCTCATCACCGAACCAGTCTTAGAATCCTTCATCAGTATACTAATCCTCAGTATCAGTTCGGTGACCATTTTGAAATGCAACTGTCTCTTTAGTATTTGGGCGTTGGTTAGCAACATATTTTACCATTGAACAAGAAATATTGAATAGAAGAACTATGAAGTTATTTTGGCCTAACGATGTTAACCCTTTTAATCTTCTTCTCAAATTTTTTCTTAGGATTAGCCTTTCCATACATTATTTGTTCTTTGACCTTTAAGGTGTCCCGTTTGGTGAGTACTTCAATTTGATGCCACGAGGAAGAAATCCATCTAAACTTTTGAAGCATCATGAAACGCCTCTTGAAATCCTTTAAATGATCGAGGCTTAACAATTTTGAAATATCATGTCTCAACCAAGAAAAAAATTAAATCACCGTAACTCTCATAGGCTCCTCAACATTGGACTTCATGTTCATGTTTTTGAAATCATCATAATAATCTTTAACTCTCTTCACCCCTAGTGAAAGTGCATACACCTTCTTTAGAATCTCCTTATTATTGTTCAAAGTAAAATTCCTAGTCTCCTTTATTGCTATGAAATCCATAAAATTAGGAATTTCAACAATGCCTTCACATATCCTCTCTCTCTTCTTTGACTCCCACCAAGTGGAAGCATACCTATTGAATTGTTTGATAGCATACATGGTTTTTATAGAATCAGAGATGTTGTTTGTGAGAATGATCCTATCACTTTTGAGTTTTCAATCTCAGAACTCTTTTGGATCACTATCCCCTTTTAATATAGTCGTATTCAACTTGATAGTTTGTAATCCATGATATGGATAAACTCTACCCCCATGTGGCTCCTCTCCTTCCCTAATGTGATATCATCTACTAGATTGTTCTCTATCTCTTCTACCCCTTATCCTTGATGTCTTATTCCCCAATTGCACCCGTATGGTCCCTTTCAACCTCTACTACCTCTTGGATAATGATAGTCCTAATGCGCTCCATATATCCTAGGAAGGGTTGTTGGACACATTAACCTGCAATTGTTCAATTTTATGAGTTTGTGGACTAGGTGTTAGGGGCATATACGAGGGTGTATCTGATACATTTATGTTAGGCATTTGGAAGTGCAGTTCCTTCTCTTATAGGATGGGATGAGATAGATTATTTGAAATTTGTTGTATTTTTATTTTAGTTTCCTCGTGGAACCCATAACAAAACACCCTAAAATCACTCAGAGAGATGGTAGCTGATTAATCCGAATGCTCTTATTCCTTTTCCTTGTGACCCCTATCATCTTCCCCCTAACCCTTCAAGACTTTTCTCAACACTAGCCATCCAACAATTTATATTCCCAATTTGCTGCAAGTTTCCTCTGTATTAGATTTATTTGCATTCATCCTAGACATGAAAATGTCACAATGTTCTTGTGTCATGATCCATGTTTATGGAGGAGTTTATCCTACACTCTTATTGAAATGGTTATCGCTTTTGTGATTGGTCATTATACCTAGAAAAATCAACAACCAATTAGTAGATAAATCCTCACATCACTCTTTGTGAACACTCACCTTACCACTAAATTAGTCTTCATGTTGAGTAGCAACCAATCTTCTTCAACCAAAACAAGTATTCCTTTCCATTGTCATAGAATGGAACCTAGCAGAGCAGTTAAAAGAACGGCTCTATGAATGGACAAGAACAAATATTAACAATAAAACTGACTGACTACCACACAAGAAAATCATGAAGAAAATTGAACAAGAGGTAATCCACAACTAATAGAATAATTACTAGTTGTAAAATAGTTTACAAGTAAAATAAAATAAACTAAAATCAAGAAATGAAACTACTAAAAGGAAGAACTAGGTTAAATCACCTTTCTTTTTAGAGTTTTACACCTTTTGGAAGTTTCTTCTTTTGTCAACCACTTTTTCATTTAATATTTTCCACCTTACGATCAACCAACTATAATTTGAAATTTCCCATTCTTCTTCTATAGGAATACACCAAGAACCTTCAAAAATTCAAAATTTCCAACTCCCTCAAGTTAAGTCGAAAAATTATGAAAGTTGGTAGTGATGGTCCTTGATATATAAGAAACAAAGCCTATTGGTTGTTGGCTGTCAACTCATAACCGATACTTGAAAAATTTTGAACCCACTTGAAAATTTACACTTCAAGCTCTTCTTTAATAGTGAAACTTTGAGAAACGAAAACGTAAATGAATTAGGCATTAGTTCTTGACCCAAATAATAACGATAATGATCACTAATTAAAAGAAACTCAAAAAAAGACTCGAAACACAACAAAACTATTTTGGTTAAATTTTTAGAATAGAGATAATTTTTGGACTTTAAGGGTTTATGAACTTACGATTGGAAATTATGGGAAAATATCCTAGAATAAGATCTGATACAAAATTAAATGATTGTGTTAGGATATAACTCAATTCGATATTTGAAAGCAAAGAAAACAAAAGATGGAGGAAAAGTATATGTGGAATCCTTAATTGAATCTAAACTCCTAGTCACTGTGGAAATGAATATACACTATTAATATGGATCTAGAATCAATGAAGAACCAAACTAAATTTGACAAGAGCCCCCAAAATTTTGAAGCAAGAACTAGAAAACTTGTTTGACTGAATTGAAAAAATGTTGGAAATCTAACAAAGAGAGTTCACTCCCAATTGCTAGAAGTTACACTCAAGATAACAGACATCATACGCCATTAAAATACTAATTAAAATATTAAAAGAGTTTTTAATCATTCAAAATAATAAAAATCTAAGTTAAAAATCCCAAATTCAAACTATGTATAATTAATGTCCAGTTGGCTCGCAAAATCTATAGTTGAATCATCAAATGTTCATTGTGCATCTCCAAATGTGTTGGAGAGTTGAAACATCTAAATAGCATGCTCTAGAGGAAAAAATTTTGAGAATTTAGGTTGTAGAATTGGCGATGGGTGGTGCTAACATGGCGACTCGCTGTTTGGGTGGGGGATGGCTCGCCAAAATTTCAAGCTGGTCGCCAACTGTGCAGTGGTATTGTCTTCCATTATTTGTGAATCCTACATACTTTAGATCCTTCCATGGTTCATGTTGATCTCTTCCATTTTCTCCATCTTCAAAAACAATTCTTGTAAGTCATTTAGATTCTCGACTTGAATGTGAGTGAAATGTTTTGAAGTGTTGAAGATATCTAAACCCCCCCACCCAGTTAATTATTTTATATAAATTGGGCAAACAAGATTGACTCTTAGCACTTGTGTGTCAAATCAATCTCTATATTCCTCATGGATTTGACCTCGACTATGGATTGGGTAACTTTAGGAATAACAACTATGACATTTCAAAATTCGGAAGTGCTTTAGGACATTATCAAAATTATACTGCCATTGCCATGGAATAGAACTTTAGATTTCCCTTTTAAGTGTTT
Source organism: Withania somnifera (assembly GCA_039654485.1). Lineage (NCBI taxonomy): Eukaryota > Viridiplantae > Streptophyta > Magnoliopsida > Solanales > Solanaceae > Withania > Withania somnifera. The sequence continues at coordinate 5,732 of JBDJHY010662046.1, read as the reverse complement.
GGTTTTATTTTTATTTTTTTGCAATTTTTATAATTACCTTATTTTGTAATTTTTTTTCCATTATAGTACTGGAGATGAAAGATGGAAACTAAGAAAGAGATTCTTCTTACCGACGTCGATGATGATGTGGTCATTCTCAGCAACACCACAGTGTCGTCTGCCTACCACTAAAAGAAGGAAATGTCGCCTTTCAAATTACTTTCACCATGATACATTTTCTTCAAATTAAAGGTTTGTTTGGAGGGAACCCCTAAGAGGACCTGAATTGTCATCTCAAAAATATTTTAGAAGTTTACCAACCGTCTACCATTTCCTACATCTCACAAGAGTCCATACATCTTAGACTTTACCTATTTTCTCTAACGGGATAGGACCCCATAATGTTGGAGGAACTACCCAAAGGATCAATCACCTCATGCTATGAATTGAAAAAAGTATTTTCGAAGAGGTTCTTCCTGATGGCTGGGATGTATCAATTTCATGATGAGATAATGAGTTTCTGTCAACTACAAGGGAAATAATTATATAAAGAGTGGATGCCATAAAAGAAGTTATTAAATCAAAGCCCAACCTATGGATTAACCAACGAAGTATTGCTACAAACTTTCTATCAGGCCTTAAAATCCAGAAAGAAAGATATCACAAACAACATAGCTGGAGGATCATTCATGGATCAACCTTTTATCGTTGCAAGAGGTCTATTTGAGAGGATGATTAAGACAAACCATGATTGGAACACTAGGCAACCCAAGGTTTCCATGAGGGATCCCTCCACCAATATCTCTAGTAAGAAAAGACAGAGAAAAGAAGTGAGGAATGAGAACATGGCAAAGTTGATCACAAAAGTGGACCTACTCATCGAACATGTAACGAATGTGGGAAAAAGGAGTATGAAAGTGGTTGCTTCACAAGGTGGAGCCGGTCAATATCGTGAAGAAGATAATGAATTAGCTATGAGGAAGATGTGATATAATCCGTAAAATGGATAAACACTCAAAGATGAAGAAGAATGAAATTGAAGAACGGACATTAAATGATATGTGGAATTCAATATGAAATCTTACCGTAGTTGAATTTCGAACCGATAGTCACTAACTCCACTTGACACACCCACAAATAGAGACTCGATTAATTGACTCAAGCGAAAACTCTTTTAGCAATATAGGATTAGCCTAACTCAAACACTCGATATGATAAACATGAACTAACGTAATTCTATTGAATGATTGAAAATACAAAACTAGCTATTAAAATTAACTAAGAGAGAATCTAAAAATTTGATTAATAATCAAACATAAACTATGAGAAATCTGAAAATTATCTATCAATATCAAAAGTAAACTAACCAACAATTCAAATGATCCTCTATTTATAGAGGTAGAAGTTTTCTTGTTGCACTTAGGTCCAAAAGTGACCCAAAGAGACAACTAGGTCCTCCAACTTTGGGTCTGGGCACATTAAGTCCCCAAAGCATTCAAAAATTTTCCTTCAATGGCTTCCCATGCATCCGTATGCCTCAATTATGCTTCAAGGTGATTGAACTTGTTGTAGATCCCAAGCATGAATCCCAGTGAACGGTTGAGATGTTGGGGTGGCTCCTCAATATCATATCATCCTCCCTTTGTCGGAAAGGTTTCATCCTCAAATCCAAAGGATATAGAAAGAACACAAAGCAAGACAATAAAGAAAATTTCCTCATGGCATAAGGGTTTAGGTTAGTAACAAGCAAGGCAACCCATATGCCATGGTTGCACACACTTAAGATATAACAAAGTACCAATATGAAGCACAAAGTAGTGTCAGACCCACTTAACAAGATTGACTTGGCTGTTCAAGAAAATTTGACAAAGGGGAGATACAAGAGACCCATTCTAATCTAGCCTAAACATAGGAATATCATTAAAGGTCTTATATGGCGTGAAGTACAAACACCCCTTTATGTCAAAAAACACAAAAAGCCAACATGGTTATGTGAATTTGCATCAACAAGGTCAATCCGAATACGCAATACCCATAACACATTCTATCCGCAAAGGTGATATTTCTCCCATTCTATCATCAGAGTCAAATACAAAGGTATTCCCTATATGATTTGGCATATACAACACAAATAGACACCAAGGACTAAGTAACAACACTAAATGATGATCACACAATCTGAAACAAGTGCAATTACTAGTTATTCTAAAGAACATGCCAATCCAAAAATTCATGTTTAACTGATTAAGGAGACTTTGTCATTACTAGGAGGGAAATGAAGACCAACATTGGGGTCAAAGGGAATCACACCATAGAGCATAGAATCCACACTCTCATAGACTCGGGTGTCACTCATATTCACATAGGAATCAATCCCACAAAGGTGAATATCATTACTTGCAAATAGAGAATAAAAGAAGGTATTTCTTAAAATTTCAAATATCAAGTGAAACCTGTCTCCTTTTTCCACAATTTCTTTAACCCTTAGTGTACTTCCATCTTTATAGAAGAGGTTTCTTTTGGGAGGGACAACATTTTCATTCAAGATCAACCAATAGGTATTTCATTAAAAGAAAAACCATAACCAAATTCAAATAAGATATTATACTTGAGTAGAGAACTATCAATCATAGAAAGAGGTTCCAAACATGCCATTCTACTCTACAAAAGACAATATCATTGTTTATCAAATCATTAAGCACAAGATCTCCATGAGCTATGAGAGAAGTAGAACTTTCCACATTTGAAAATCTCAAAGAATCATTTACAATCACATGATTAAGACTTACATTTAGAATCAAGTAAAACCACACTATCATCATCACCATATGATAATGTACTATCAAAGAGAGTCCATGTATCAACACTAGATGGACATGGGTTGGTCTCACAAGGAGAGTCAACCTGATCATCAATAAGATCAACTGATATTGGTACATCCTAAACAAGAGTATTATCACTTTGTAGACCAGGGTCGCTTGACGATGTACTAGCTATCAACGTATGAGTGGTAACACTAGGTGGACACACATTGCATCTTGCAAAAAGAATCAATTTGGTCATCAATAGGATCAACTAGTGTCTCTACAACTTTAACTTGTGCATTTTAATTGGAAGACAACGAATCATTAAGATTACATGAGGGAACACTAACAATGGCATTTGAATTAGAAATATGCTCACTTATAACAATTGAAGTGCCAAGATTAGTTTTTGTACCTTTAGTTCCATTGGATGAGTCTCTTTCACCTTGTTGCAACACGGCCATCATGCATCTCTTTCCCTTCCTCTTAGCCAATATGTTCTCCTTTTCTTGCTTATGGGTGGAATCTTCAGTTCCACTCCTCTCTTCTTCAATCTTACCACTCTCTCGAAGTTCATTCAAGATGCTATAGTCTTCACTCATTTGGTAGGGAGTCAATGGCACAAGCACATATTTTTGACCATTCATTACAAACGAATACTTGTTGGTTCGCCCTTGATGAGTGACATTCCTATCAAATTGATATGGTTTTTCTAATAACACATGACAAGACAACATCAGAACCACATCACAAAATATTTCCTCATGGTACTTGCCAATGCTAAAATTGATCATAGCTTGTCGAAGAACTTTTATATCACCGATATTATTGAGCTATTGTAGCTTGTAGGTGTTTGGATGTTTGGCACTGGGAAATTACAACTGCTCCACCATATATTAACTCACCATGTTGGTGAAACTACCACTATCAATGATTAAGGAACATACCTTATCCAAGATTCTACACCTTGCATGGAATAAATTCTCTCTTTGATCAAGATCTTCCCTAGAAAGTGCCCCCATGTATCTGCTCACCACACAAGAAAGGTTAATATTAACCTTTAACTCATCTTTCTCCTTTGGAGTGAATGCAATTCTCTTTATGAGGCAAGTAAAGATAACCCCCTCATCCATTAATTAACGAACAACGTCAAGGGTTTCTCCTTCATTCTCACTCTTTCTTTCTCCTCATTGCTATTCTATCCATAATCATCTTTATCTTCCATCTTATACCGATCATGAAATGCGACAATTTCTCTCTTATTTGGACACTCACTAGCAATGTGTCCCCTTCCTTAACATTAAAAGCATTGGATAGTAGAGGGCTAAGGAAAGTTAGATATTTAAACATTACCCTCTTTTTTTCTATCATATATCATTGCTTTGTAGTCACCTTTAGCGAGGGTAGCTTGACCACTACCCTTGAACTCCGTAGGATTGGGTCCTTTCAAATTATCACCTCTTTCATTCTTTTCCCATGGAGTAGTTGATGACCTTTGTGAATGATAAGCCTTCATTTCTTACATGTCTTCTTTCACCTTTAAAGCATCTCAAAATACAAATTATAAGGTATCATACTATTTAAGCTTCATGGGCCTTAACACTAAACCTTAAGTTTGTGGTAAATCTTATCTCTGTGCATTGGCCTTGTTCTTCAAGAGCGACTTTCATCCTTAAATTCTCAAACTCATCATAATACTCTTGATTCCTTGCCGTAATATGTATACCCTTTTGAGAAGCTCTTGGAAGTAGTTGGGTGGTAAGTACCTCAATTCCATCATTGCAAACAACTCTTGCAAATTAGGAATCATGAAGACATTATGACTTTCCCTTTCTCTCTTCTTTGATTCCCACAAAGTATATGTGTAGCCCTCAAAACGTGAAAGAGCATACTTGGCCATCAATGAATCCAATATTTTGTTATTGTGTAACATTCTCACTTTGGAGTTTCCACTCAAAAAATTCCTCCTGATCAATATTCTATTTGAACTTTAGGAGTGTCATCTTAATGGTACACAAGCCATGATAAAAATTAATTCGGTTTCCTATCCTACCTCCTTTATCCTCCAAAATCCTATCTCCTCTATATTCCCCTTTCCTATTCCCTCTAATTTCCTAATGAGGATTTCCCCAATACCGATAGCCTTGAATTTGATTAAAGCCTTGTGTTCTTCTCACGTCTCTTGGCTCTCCGTAGCCTTCTCTACCTCATCGCCTCCGTTTTTACCAATGTCAACTTCATAGTGTAAGTCATCATACAAGGGGTTGTAATATTGGTAGTCTTGAAATGGGTTGTGCGGGTGGTAATGTTGAGGGGACATCATGGAACCATGTACAAAATAATGGATATATTTCTTTGGAGAAATGGTCTTAGATGATAATAATGGATGGTTGGTGTTTCTTATGGAGAAATGAATGGTTGTGGATTTGGATGTGAATTTTTGGTGCATGGATGTCTTTGAGTGTTGTGGTGTAGGAATGTGGGTTGTTGGTCGAAGCTTTGATTTCGAGTTAAGATTGGTTGGGTCATTTATTGAAATTGGCTTGGGGATATAGTTGTAGATTTCTCCACACTTCCCTTTCCCTTCTCCCGACTCATCTCCGATGGTGAATCCTCTTTGTCATTATCCTTCAACTGTAAATATCAGACCTCCAAGCCTCTTATTCTTTAATTTATTTCGGTGAGTTTCTTCACAAACTCCATTAAGGAGTTTTTGTCACACCTCAAATCCCATTAAGGTGGACCGGCACCCGTAGTCAAAGAGGCTTGGGAGAATCAACTGTAATCCTGTACCTACCATGCATATAATGAACATTTAAGGGTACTGTCATGATGCATATCAGGCTTCCTTGAAAATAAACTGCATTTGTCAAACCAAAAGCAAATATATGACTTGGCCGTTGGGGCCACAATGTCTAGCACATGAGACACAACCACACTTTACCTTAC
>JBDJHY010661936.1:0-16028 GCA_039654485.1 Withania somnifera | reverse complement strand
ATAATACTGAAAAAGGGCTCACATGGCCACGCAAGGTTTCAAAATAACTGACGTTAGGCTCTTAACCATAAAGCAGTAGAAACCAATGCATAAAAACCAGTTTAATGATGATGGTCTGCTTAATCATAACAATATCATAACAAGTCCTATCAACCCTGTACATGCTAAATATAAACAACAAGAATAACTAGACAAGTCGATGTTTGGTACTCACAAAAACTCCCAATAACCCAACATCTATGTTCCAGAGTAAATTAAGATCACTTGGGTTACATGGTAGCTATAATAGCAACTATAACACCAATACGTAATCAAGAGGAAATTTTGGGGAAATGTAGGTGAAATTTTAAGAAATTAAAGTGGAAACATACCTATATTTAAACATTAATCAAATAAATCAAGTTCCAATATCACTCAATAGCCTTTGTAAAGGCCCAAGGATTTTAGTGGAGGTTTTTGAATATTTGAATTGAAAATGGTGAACAAAATGTTGAAAATTGAGTTTATCAAGTATTTATGCCTTATGAAAGAGTACTCACTGTGATTGCGTAGCCCAATCTTGCGATAATGAGGTACAGGAAAAAGAACCATCATAATCTCATGGCTGACACAACACGAACGTGAAGGTGTGACAGGTGGCATCACTCGATATCGTGGACTGGGCCCATGATTACAAATAACAAAAAAGGTCTTCATTATGATTGTATGAAAAAATGTTGCGATCATGTATAAGAAAATGCCTGGCACTAGAAATAACTAAAGATAGCAAAAACAACTAAAATCAAACCCTAAAACAAGACTGGAAAAGTGTTCAAAACCCTAGAACACACAAAAAAATATGCTACTTACATGTAAAATACATTCTAGACTCAACATTGCAGACAAAATTCCAACCCATAGGTTGTTTTGAAAAAATATTTACCAAAGTCAACTCTATACCAAAATAACCAACACACCAACTAAGTGCTCAAAGTGATACTAGTTGGACCAATCCCAAACAAACCACTCATCTAACCAAAACTTGATATTTTAGAGTTGATGGTGCAGTAGGATTTTCAATCCAAGGCTAGGATCACAAAATCACCTCCCAAGCTCTATTTATGAACCATAAAGCACCTAAGATATGCAAAATTGTATAAACTCAAAACTAAAGCTCCCAAACTCGAACCAAGATTCCAACAAGACAAAATACACTTTCCAGAACTAACAAAGCTGTTGAAATTTAATTCTAAATTTTTTCGCATTGAATGTTGGCTAAAATCGATGATTCAAATATTAAAGGCTTTAAAATAGGTAAACGAACATAATGACTAAAGGAACTACCCGAGAACCAAACTACCAGTTCTGATAAGTCATAAATAAATTAGGGCTCCTATAGGAAAGTTCTAGAATGAAAGAAACTATGAAATCGTGAATATGACTGTAAGGGTCATTACATAGATCTTTAAGGTTTGAAATGGTTCACTTTAGTAATATTTCTTAAAGAAAATCTTGAAATGGAATTTAAATAGTTCTATTATCTTTAAAATGTAGATTATAGTCTATGACGACTCTTGTTCAAGATTTAGGGGCTTCTGGGTGAATTCTTGGGCATTAGATGGGTTAACAAATAGTTTTGAGGTGAAATCCTAACCTTCATAAACTTTAAAAAATCAGAGCATTGAATCAAAGTTTTGATGGATTCGTAATATCTAAAATATTGAGTTTGAATTAGTAGATCCTTTGTTTTGGTTCTTGAGGTAATAAGTATTATAATGGGGTGCTCATTTGGCTTTTTATTAAAGTTGGCAACTGTTGACTTCAGTCAATATTTCAGAAAAAATGACTTGAATGGTCATTTTGTCAATTTTATTGATTCTTGAATGTTATCTTTGATCTAGAAGAAAATTTGATTTGTTTTTATTGGGTTCTAATTGTGATTTGAGGCCTCGTCAGAGATTTATGTTGTTGGCTAATTTTTTTCATGCAATAGAAGATGGTGAAGATGACTCTGCAATTGAGAATAGGTGGTGGATTGTTAATTAGATCACTTTTCCCTTGGTTGTGATCACAATGTGTCTTTTTCTAATCTTTCAAGATCACGACTAGGGGCTTGCATTTGCGATGTTTAGGACCTACTAGTATATACCCCTATTATAATTTGGAAAATATTTTTGGTATTTTATCAATTATTAGACTCTTAAGAGCTAGGAAATTTACTGTGGGTTCATAGGGTTGATCTCAGAATTATTGGTGCGAGTCTTTGGTTCCTTTATGTCATAATTTTGCAAGTTCCTGACTATGGTTTCATTGAATTATCTTAGTTTAATTCATGATTTCTCTTCTAGATGGTGATGTTTTGACCTTCATTTGAACACAATTGTTGCTTGTATGTTGAGCATCAAATCTAGGTATTGAGTGGGACCTTGTGGAATTTCCATTTTCATTTTGGTTATTGCGTCGTAAAGGTCAATTCTTGACCCATTTTTTACCCAAAAATTTATATTTCAATATGGGTCTTAGTTTGGTCATATTGATATGTAAATTCCCTTTTTTATTGAAGCGCATCTTTTATATACTACTCAGAGAGGGTAGGCTCCGATGCTTTGATCACGGAAGGTTACAACTTATTTTCTCCTAGAATTGGCTTACACATGGTGTAAATAAAGTGATATGCGATCTTAGGTAGGACTTTAATGCCTAGTGATATTTTTTAATATTTACACATCTCTTTCTAATTTTTTTGATAGATTACGTTTTAGGGAAGCCTTAGGTTGTACTTTTATGACTTTGGTATAAGTTTGGATAGTTGCTTACCCTTATAAGATTCTTTAGAGATATTTAGATATGATGGGTGCTTATGAATTAGTAGGGTGGTTTTCCTAATCCGTTTGTAGGTTTATTTACTCTACTTGTTGATTATGATTGCATACCTATGAGGCATTGGTGATGCAACATATAAAAACTATTTTTGGAGACTTGAAAGGACATTTGAGGATCTTTTACTCGAAATCGGTTAATAATAGGAAAAACTTGAGATTTTATGGGTTTTACTAGAGTTTTAGTTTTAGATGAATAAAATGAACCATTTTAGACCCAATTTTAGTTCATGCACCAAATATTAGAACTTCACTTGTTTTAAACCAGATTCGAGTCTTGGCCCCTGGTAATTATTCTTAATGAGATTTTAGCTCTAGTTTGAGTTTAGGTTGGTTATATGGTTTGAGTCCTTATAGGTCCTATCAATATAGTTGTAGGGAACTAGATGGAAGACTATATTATAGAGTTAATGTATACGATTTGAGTATCCAATAGGTCCTACCTTCATGAGCCTTGAGAGTTAAAGGCAGACTATATCGTACAACTATTCATGATACTTATATCCCATTGAATTTCTTGACATCCTTCCACCTCGTTTGTACCCTCCTGCTTATCGGTAAGGGTTAGTTTTTATTTTCTTTTTTTGTACCTCTCGATCTTATATAGGCTCGGTGAGGTTATAGTTAGACAATTCTTACTTATGCTTCATGATATCATACTTATAGCTACTACTAGAACATTGCTATCCATTTTTCCATTAGCTACCTTCTCATTATTAGTAACTCATATTACCTAGTTATTTCAGGTAACCTAGGTATTATTTTACTTGTATGTGTTCTTTTATCCCATTATGTTCATGCCGACTGAGGTAGGGTTTGTACACTTCCTTGCTAGCTTGCATATTCCATTATCTGTAATTAATATTGACGTATTGTTCCTCCATTCTAACCGTTATAACCTTTTCTAACCTTAGAGTCATATTTATTATATCTATATCTTATATGAGCCTAGACAGTCTTTGATGCCTATTTGATACACATTTCATTGGTACTCACGCTACACTTCTGCATCTTTTTTATACATATCATTGTGCAAGTTGTTGACACTAGCATAGATCTCGTCTAGAGCTTCTTGGACCAGATACTATAGAAATTTTGTACACATAAGCATACATATACAAACAAAAAGTAAAATGAATCTTTCCTAGAACTGTATAATCATACCCAAGGGACATAATTATTAGTTCACACAAACTTAATTTGAACTATCTTTTTTACAAGTGTAATAATCAAAAGTGTTTTTAGTGATGACGTTCAAAGTAAAAATCTCAAAAAATTAAACAATACTTGAAAGAAATTGAGTTGTAATCAATATTACGAGACCCCAGGATCATGGTATTAATAACAATGATGGATGTCTATTATTTATCTCAGTCAATGACTTCTCTATTTGTTGATTCTAGGGTTGATACTATGATTCAGGAAAAGTAATTCCCTAAATTACCTATTGTTCTCACAACTACGTTGTTGAGAGGGGGTGTGAGGGTATAAATCAAATGCACTTAATTATCATTTTGTATGAACCATATAGAGAACCAAGGTATATTTTTATAGTAGCCAAAAATCACACCTATGCAATCATATTTGCAGCTACAACCCCAAGACAAGGGCTTTAGCCACTCATCCTCGTGGAAAAATAAAAATTAGATTCATATTTCATGTAAAAGAAAAGATAATAGATGAGTATAAAGACAACCCTAACGTTAAAGAAGCATAAGCTTTGTGTTTCTCCATACAATGATCAACAACCTCTAAGAGATATCCTAATAAGGTATTTAAAGAAATCAAACACAATTACAATTAAGCCCTCAACTAATCTTTGTGTTTATCAAATTTGGACTACCATGGAAAGGCTGCTTTCCGCATCCCTCATATGCAAAAATAGCCTCCTCATTGCAGAGGGAATCCCGAAGAAATTCCAAAAACATTTTTAACAAGCTTCGTGGCACGCAGCTCAGTAGCAGAAATTAAGGAGTGGTGCAGATTTCATGCTTATTTTGACTCTGCCACTTCGAGATATATTCCATTATGCATTTGAGATTCCATTTTAAAAAAATTATACTTGCAATAAGCCTCATTTTTTCTTGAAAATCATTAATCACACTGGTTAGATACCCATTTAGAATAAGCACAAAACATGAATAAGCACACAAGGTTGTCCTTAAAACTTAGCTTAAATATGGGTAAAAAAATATGGCATTTTGTTGTGTAAATACACTCCTAATAACCATCCCACACATAATGGCTTTTTCTTCCTCGAACAAATCCTAAATGTCGTATACTAGACTCAACCATAAATTTCTAGACACAGAAATATACATATGCAAGTGTGATAATATTTTTAATTACCACTTAAATAACCCAAGAACAATATTTTATCTTGAACACCAATATGTGGGAATTCAACACTTTTCAAACCCAAATACTATACCCATGACTTTGCACTCTCTTTACTAGACTCATTACAATTCACTTCAATTGCACCAATATAACTATATGAAAGAAGACAACTTACGAGAATGCTACTACTTTACGCTTGTGCCCCAGTAACTAAAGGTGCCCTATTCTCACAATTTGATAATACAAAAAAAACATATGTGCACCAAATATATCAAATCTCACTCTCCTTAGGAATATTCAAATATACTAATACACCATAGGCTTGCCTTTAATGTACTACTTTAAATCAATCTAAGAATCTAGTTATAAGATCAAAAGGACTTGTTATGGTTGTAATGTTGGATAAGGGACAAAATATGTTTGGATGAAGAATGACTAGTTCTCCCCGTGCACTTCAAAACACTATAAATCTCTCTTTTCTTTGTCCTTACATCTCAGTTACAACTACCCTCACAATCTTCCCTTAGAGTCCCATATTATTATTATTTCAACTCGTCATTCCAAACAATCAAGTGGTTATAACTTATCTTTTCTCTCATTTTTTTAAATATTTTTTCAAGTTATTTTTGCTTATGACTTTCTAAACATTTCTCTAGCTAGCAGCCCCCTATAATGCTTACACTCGGGGCTTCCTTCTTTTTATTCAATCCCTTTTATGTTCACCTTCCTATTATAACTAACCACTTTTCTTTTCTTCATTTGTTCACCCAAAATTTTCATCATAAGTGCACAAGGGAAAGGGGATAAAATTAGTGAGGCTAATTAAAAGAATGGAATTTGGATATACGTATAGGATACCAAAGAAATAAGTCCTCATAGATCAACGGGAATAACTATGGATAATGTAAAAAGTGGGTACAAACAAAGGGTAATTAAAAAGGAAAACAACTCATAATGAAAGGCTATAATAAATCTTACAACCTTCTGCCTATTCTATTTGTTCACATATATTAGGCAAGTTTAATCTTATCACTATACAAGTAACAAGTATCACTTCATCTAATATAGTACATCAGGTATCAATAGCTTTAAGAACTCATATACAATACAACACACTTACATTGAATTAACTTTTATCATAATTAAGCCCAAAAGAACTTGGAATAAAAGAGTCAAACTAAAGTGCGTAAAAGTATCAAACAAAGTATTATCAACAATCATTGAGATTTTTCTGATTTAAGAGTAAATTCTAGCAAAACCTACTATATGAAGCAACTACGTGAGTCAATAGTTCAAACTATGTGACTAACTTTTTCCTAAAACGGTCTTCACGTTCCTTCCTCGGAAAATGTTCCTAACTGTGACTACTCATTTCAAAATACTAAAAGAAAAGAAAAACATATCCTATCTAGTTAAAGGAGATTACGTTCAAGAAAGCACAAAAAAAAACATCAAGGGAACCAAAGTAAATATTAATCTACTACCCAAAAAAACCAACCTACATAATAACAGCCATCAAACAAATTAAAACACAACACAAATAAAGGATTGAGTTGGACCCATTAGAAATAAATCAACAAGGGACACCCACAACCCCAAACTTTACACTATCCTCGTGTAACTAGAAAGAAAATAAAAAGTTAGGATGAAGCAACTCCTTGGACCACTCAACATCATCCTTCTTTATGTTAGGGCTCAAGTACCCTTAGTTAGGGCTCAAGTTCCCAGGTCAATGTCTGAGTCAATAAAACTCCAATCCTTACCAGTAGGCACATAATCCTCCATCGGATCTAAGAATGTGGTCTGCCTCTTAAATATCATCATGGTATGTTTATTCAGTAGGAAGCATATATCTAACCATCACATCTAATCCTTAGTGGCATGTCATTCACCAATAGTCAAAATCATCTTCTACATAATGTAATAGCTCTCGTCATGGAATTCCTCTTTGTTTGGGTCAACACAATCATATGTAGTCCGCCGAGTCATTGACCTTTGATATATCAATGCCTTGAACTTCTCCCAAATTCTGAAGACTAGATCCTCATCAAATCCCCGATCATTCAATAACCTTGTTAAAATATCCCGAAAGTTGTACCTTTAGTTCTTCCTAGTGCGAGATTTCCTTATAGAGTACCTGATCACTGCACCCACATTAACAGGAGTATTAGTCATACAAGCATAAAACAAATATATTCTATCATGAGTTATGTTTGAAAAGTGGTACACCGGAATGAAGCAGCCCCGGATAATCTTGAGTAGAACTCGAGAAATTTTGTTTAGACTTGTATATGAAAGGTGTTATGGTGCCTATTCTTCTTGTGGTGAGTCCAATGGGCAATGGAATTTCAATTGCAAAGGGTGGTTTTGATATCCTAGTGGGGTGGCTGAATGTACTCTCTTAATCCTAGGATGGTCTGTATTGTAGTTCCCAAAAAGCCACTCAATATATCATATTAGAATTTTGATATCCTTGAATCAACACCTCATTCCCCAAATTATTCTAAAACCAATTGGCATAGAACTTCATCATGAAATCAATGTTACACTCCCCTTGATAGTCATAGATTAAATACAAAAAACTTTATATAGAAGGTGAGTAACCATCCTCGGATATTCAGTTTTGAGACTCCCCCTATAAATTTATTCCATATGCTAGTATTTATACACTTTGTTCTCTTTTATACCATCCTCGACTTTTTTCTCAACCCATTTTCTCCCACACATTAAATGTTTAGTGGTTTAGCCTACTTGAGTAGATGCATGGTATGGTGCTTATGAGTTACTTCCTTGTTTAGACTGATTTTTTACTCTTCAGGATAAGGAAGTGATTCTCCTGTAATTCAATTCAAAATTTTCATCAGCATATTCCAAATTGACTAATAATCAAGTTTTATAGTGCACAAGGTCAGCCCACAATTGATTCTTTAGCATCATACCACTGGGTTGCATGTAAAGGATCTCCTATTTTTGGTTATGGAGGATCTCCCTCAAAATCTATAAATAGGGTACTCCTAACATAGAAGATGTCAATAGTTTTGTACTATATTTGCCCACCCAAATATTGAGAAAGTTTAAGATTAAATTAAGGATCATTGTAGAAGATCACAGGTCTGGATCCGGCTTTGCTTCAAGAACTGTGTTCATGATTCGAGAGGTAAGTCTCAAGTTAATTTTCGGTACACTTTATATGTCATACATGTTGGTTATGTTATTTATTATTTATGTAAGAAAAAGATTAAGGCGATGCTTCCGCTGCGTAATAGATTTTACTAAAGTCAATCTCTAGATACAATGATTCCAAGTGTAGCATCCACATCAAAACACTAATGAAAAGATGGATCTTTATATATTCTTGGAAACTTCATTTCCTTTTACACATCGAAAAACTTCAAAATTTTCACATTCCCTCATGGTTAGCTTCCCTGCATGCCATATAAATAAAAGAACGTATAGTAGCTAAAAGTAAAAAACTAAAATAAATGGGACCTCCAGATCTGGATCAAATTCTAATATAAAAATTCACTAGGAATTTATGAGATCCCACTTTGACTAAGACATCCTTCACAATTCCATTAGTCATAGACATAGAAGGGTCTCCAAGATGCAATATCACAGTATGGGTCTTGGACTACCCAACCCCATGTCCTTGTAAATAGTTGGCATCAAATTAATGCTTTCCCCAAGATCACAAAGAACATAAGCATTAATATCTTAGCTAATAGTAATATGAATAGTGAGGCTCCCTGGATCTTTAAGCTAAGTCGGCAACTGTTTATGAATTATAGAACTACACTGCTCAGTAACTACAACAATTTTATTCTTATATAATTTGATTTTATTCTATAATATCTTTAATGAATTTGTAATACTTAGGAATCCTCTATAAAGTATCAACAAAAGGTAGATTACTGTGAATTTGATTCAATAAATCAATGAATTTCTTGAAGCAATCTTTATTTTATTAATTATTCAAATATTGTGGAATGGAGGGGGGAATTCAGGTCTAGCACCAGTCACCGTTTGTCAGTCTATAAACCTTTCGAAGGATCCATTTTGTTATTTTTTTAATCTACTACCTTAGGAACCTCTGGTAACTACATTTATATGCTAACGGTGTAACTACATTCATATGCTTACGATTCAGATCAGTGTGATCAGGTAAACCTCTTTCCTCTATTATGCATTAGCTAATTTACCCATAGGTTTTCCATGTTCTAAGTGGATAATTGATTGTTTTTTATATCAACAACTATCTCTGTTTGTGCAACCATGATATTTTTTAACATCTTCTCAATATTGCTATTGCTATTATGTGCTTTACTCTTGCCTCCTTATTTCTAATACTAAATATTAAGCCATTGGCGTGGACTTCTATATTGATTTTAGTTGAGTCCTGATGAAATACATAAATATGTATTCCAACTAGGGTTATAAGTATTTCTAGACTGCATACCACCACCTTATTGGGCATTACCAACAAAGTAAATTTAGTCTAGATTTGGTCCATATAACTCATCTATATGTTCACCACTGCCACACATCGTGCACCTTAAAGTCTGTGGCACCGCATTCACTGGGAATGGTTGTTGTCCCAAAGTCATGCTACTGAAAGTTTTGTTCAATTGATTCTAAAATTAGTCTAATTGTATGATCAAATTAGTTATAGCATCAACCTAATCATCCCAACAACTTTCTTCACCATTCTCCTTGAACTATTACCATTCCATTCAGAACTTCTCTATGTAATGCAATTTAGCAACTGAAACATCTTATCATAAGTCTTCTCTAGGGCCTGTCCACCTACACTAGAGTCTAACAATATCTAGGTATTAGGATGGAACGCTTTATAAAAGTGTGTAGAACACCTCATTGGCTTGGAAGTGTTGCAGACACTCTCTTAATAATGATTTTAATATGTCCCATGCCTAATATAGATTTTCTCCTTCATTATTCTTGAAGTTGAGTATCTCACTCCAAATGAAAAGAATTATATCAAAAGATTCTATGAAAGATCATCTCTAATAGTGATGGAATTTGGTGGCTCCAACTGCAATCGCCTATTTACTTCTCCAAGCAAAGAGAAACACAGCAAGGTTAGCCTAACATAATAAGTTCAGACTCTAAGAGGTATATATGTATAACTGATATTCAAAAATGTTTAAATATGATTTTTTTATCTTCATGTGGAGGAATAATGAACATTCCACTATTGTACAAAAGTTATACCATATTCTACATGAGTCCAAATCTACTTTTGCGCTTTGATATGTGGATAAAAGTTGTAAACTTGGTTGCAAGTCTACTTCACAAATAGTGCTAGGGGCTTCCATTGGATCAAAAATAATTTTTTCTTGTTCTTCTATAATATTTGGGGAATATGGTAAGGACGTGTAACCCTTCTCCTTTGCTGATGGAACAATCTTTCTGGTTTAGGCTGGGGCTCTACCACCTCTGCCAGTTCATGTCAACACTTTAATTTAAGATAGAAAAAATTAAAATTATATATTCCCTAATGTTTATGTCCACAATAATGGTGTCAAACTAGTAGTAAAGCGACTCTTTCGAGAATCGTATCCAAGGAACACAGTTATTATTTCATAGCAACTTAATTCCAACTATCTTTTTTACAAATAATAAAGAGAATCTTGGCGATGATGTTGAAAGTAAAATTGCAAGAAATTAAACAAGGCCTTCGAGTAATTGAGTTGTAATCAATATACGGAGAGATCCCTGGGTCACAATATTAATAACAATTATGCATAGCTATTATTTCTTTAACTTATTAACTTCTCTAAATATGTATGTTGGGGTTGATATTATAATTTCTGAATGGTCATCTTCTAAATTGCCTATCAAAATTAGTCTAACAACTATATCACTAATAGATGATGTGTGGGTCTAATTTGGATGAATTAAGTTATATTCCTATATGAACTAAATAAGGTAACTAGGTATATTTTTATCCTTGACAAAAATCAATCTAAATCTCCTTAAGATGTGATATTACTACTTATATTTTTTATTTTATTCCCAGATCATATGCTCGATTCACCTTAGAATAGAGATTTATACTAATATTGGCAAGACGTTAAAATAGTATACAAGAAAATATAAGAATAGATATAAACATTAAAAAACAATAGTTGATCCAAATCATATACTACACATTATATCTATAGTTGCAACCCCAAGATAAGGTCTTTATCCACTCATGCTCATGATAAAATACAAACTAAATTCAGCATTCATCCTAAAGAAAGTCTAAGAGATGAGTATGAAGATATCCCTAAGGTTGAAGAGGTCCTAAGGCTTGTGTTTAAATGTAAAATGATCAGCAACCTCAAAAAGACATCCTAGTATAGTATTTATAGTCATCAAACTGATTAATAATTAATCCCTCAAATAGTCCTTATGCTCGTCAAATTTGGACCCATCAGAACATGGTGCGCCGTGTATCCCTCGTTTGCAGAAATGGCCTTTGCATCATGTAGGGAAGCATAATGTTGTTCTAGAAACTTTTTAATAGGCTCTGTGACACAAACTCAGTTATGTAAATTATAGACCCGACGGTGAGCTCATTCCTGTTTTGACTTTGCCTCTTTGATAAATATTCCCTTATCGTTTGAGCTTCGTCTTCAACCAATTTACTTCTAATAGGCCTTGTTACATTCACGACTCGAAATTAGGAAGTGATGTCTTCTACATCTCACTTGTAGACAAGCCTAACCTTGGACTAGAGTGATCAGCGGTGGGCCAGTAGATGTAACCAAAAACAGAAAAAAAGAGAAAGAAGAGACAACTCAACAAACCAAATAGAAACACACTTCCCAAAACTTGGTGTCATGGCTGATGAGCTACTATAAATATATAATTGGAAAATAATACAAGTCTACATGAGCAAAACATATATAGAAAAGCTATCCCAAGCCCTTAATGGAACAAATCCAACATAAAAGAAAGCCAGAAGAAGCAAGGATGCCTGATGCTCACCGTATCTCCGGAACAGCATAACTCTATCTGGCTCGATCGTGACCCCGCTGCCTCATACCCAGATATTCACCAAAAGGATGGAGAAGTGTAACGTTAGTACCAATAGAACCATTATAGTATGCATAGGCCGCATGAGTAGTAATAAGCATAAACAAGGTAAAAACAATCAATAGAAAAAAAAGGTGAAACAATAAATTGGCATAGTCAACTCACATACAGTCAAACAGCATGCAACTTACCTAGATCCTCGGTGAAACCATAACTAGGTGAGGCTACGCAAAAAAATACCAGATAAATCTCAAAAGTACACTAACAACTAGAATAACGAGAAAACACCACGTAAGAGGTGCTATTGGATACCCTAATACCTATATGTTGTCTTTCTCGGTGACTCATGACACTGTAGATCCACATATCTATAAATTAGGTCCCAACAGGATGTGAAGAACATCCACAGAACATCTTTATCTGTGTACTTACCCTTGCTCTCCCAGTATACCCTTCCGCCAAGGCTACGCAACACTACGTGCATCAGTATAGACAACTAGGTTTGAGGGTCTATGGAGGGAATAAATCCCACATATAATCTTCCATTATTGTTAAGTAATGAAATTACCAAATCCCAGGTCGAGCTTGTAAATATGCATAACAGGAGAAATAGGTCAAGACTAATTTTCCCTAGTCAACCCATTTCCTCGGTCTATCAAGTATCATGCAATATCAGATAAAAGTAATAAACGTAGCATCACTACAGAGACAACACATACACATCAACTGCGATTAAGCAACCTACCTATGACCAACCTCCAGACCACAAAATAACAAATTTGAGGGATGGCTAGTAAGGCCTAACTACTAGTATAATCCCCTTGCCAACCTCACTACAGCCAGAGTCTGTGTATATATAATACGCACCAAAGGTTTAACTCCTCCCCCACCATACTACAGTCTAGTGTTAGCATGAATGCATAGGTGGGCTTATGTAGTCCCAAGGTCGAGTACTGAGTGATAAGGCCAATGAGATGAGAAAAATAGTAATAGGCCAAAGTGTAATTATAATGGAGCTCCATAATAGTATCCCGGCCCAAGCTGGAAATTTACCAATTTAAATGTTATATCAATACTCAGTAAATAACACAATTGACCTAGTCTACCTGGCTGCTGAAGACAATCCTGAAAGGGAGCCCGATGGGTCAAACTCTCTGTAGGAATTCATAATATGAGTGAGACTAACAAAACATGATCAACGGGTTAAGATGAGTAAAACAAGACCGATATGGTTATATAATTAGTGAGGTCAAAGTCTTGAATAAAAACTGGGTCCAAAACCCTAACAACTAAAAATCAAGAAATAATCATATAAATAAAAAAAATACGATATGGGGATAGGGTTGTAAAAATTATGGGTAATTTCATGGATAGAATTAAGGATATAAGCCCTTAAATATTTATTTTCTATTGAAAAATCTAAGTTATAGTAAAAATAAGCGATTACTTGCTAGTAATGCACGTGTGAGCCTTGTGGTGTTATATTTTGTTCAGAAGTTATGGTTTCCTATCATGGTGATCGTAGTATAGAAGTTATGGTGATCTTAAATAGAGTGTTGGTTTTTTATTAGTTTATGTGACCTGTCAGCATGTATTTATATCCATTTGTCATTATTTGTGAGCTAGTTAACTAGGGCTCAGAGGGGTCCCAGTGGTGAAAGTTTCTTGAACACGCATTGTCCGGTTGGATAAGGTTACCTAAGGTCTAGTAAGGGGTATGTGAGATCAATCCACCCTAATCAGTTAGAGTCTTCAGATATTGTTCCTTCCTTGAATTTCAGGGAAGGAAATCCTTTTTAGTGATGGAGTTGTAATGAAGCATCTATTTAATTTCTTGATTTTCTGCCATTTCTTTAGTTTAGAATCGTTTTATAGTTTCCCTAATCATTTATGACTCACTGGGACTATTAGTTTGGTTCCATGGAAGCTCAGTTTCCCGTTATCTCAGTTTCCCTGTTTTAAAAGATTAACCTTGAAATAGTGGAACTTGAGAGTGGTTTCTTAACAAATGCACTTAGAATTGTATTCTGATAGTTCCATCAACTCCATAATTCCTACTTTACTCTATTTTGACCTTTAGTTCATTTCCAGAGGTTGTCATTTTGAGTTTGACCTGTTTTGTGGAAATTTAGTTTAGTCGGAGTTCATTTTGGAAATTCATCTTTAGAATGCTTATTTTGGTTGATAGGGATGTTGGTTGATGAGTGGCCAAAACAGTAGTCAATATACTTGAATTTATAGTTAAGTTATGTGTTTTTGTCATCATTGTACCCGATTCTGATGTTAGTTTTGTGAATATTTCAGGAAAAACATATATCTATTAAAATAACCAAGCAAACAAAAGCGGAAATACGAAATAGGAAAAAATAAAGTGTTGCATGGCGGACAAGAAGTGAACTTCGTGGAACCACCAGACCGCCATGCAGGCCAGAAAGATGATCAACCACACTGGCAAAGACAGCGGACTGCCACTGAAGATGGCGGACCGCTGTGTAAAACGGCGGTCACCGCCATCCCTACTTGATGATGGCCTGCCAGCTACTGCAAATAATGGCTGTTGGAACATGAGAACGGCGGACCGCCGTCACTGAAAGTGGTAACTTGAACTTACTGTCGTGATGGAAATTTGAGATGTATAAAAGGCATTTCTACAAACCGAGAACCACATTCAGAAATACAAAAAAGGGGTGCAAGTCTTGGGGAGCAAGAAAACAAGTGAAAAGCTCAAAGAACCTCATTTTTTCTCTTTTGTTATTCATCCTTTCTAGTTTGTGATTAGTTCTTGTATAACTAGCAAGAGAAACTTTGGATTACAGCAAGAACATTATGTCCGACTATATTCCAATGCATGGTATATATTCTGTCTTGTTCATTATGCATAGTTAATCTATTGTGCTTGGGATTGTGTGAATGATACACTTTGGGTAAATGGATGGGTGATAGCGTGTTGATGAAACTTTGTGTAGGGGTGTTGTGCTTAGTGGGAACTCTTGTTGGATAGAAATAGAGGTTGCAAACTCTATACTAGTCCGTAACAAGTGTGGGAGCCATGAGAATGGGCTAGTATTGATTAGGTTAACCCTAATGCACTAGCTTACTAGAGATAGCAGCTATTCAATGCACTTTAAGGTTGCATACAATAGTGTGTTCATGATTTTGAGAGAATGGTTTAAACACGATGTCCAAAGAAATAGAGATGTTTATTTGGTCACCTAAAAACTAGGTTGCACAATACTAACACACCACTCGTTCATTCAAATACTTTGTCACCCTCACCATTAACTAAAGATATCGGAGCACAGTCCCAAGTAACGCACCAAAACCTTATTATTCACATTGAAAATTATAGAACCACTCTTTAGCAATAAGCTAGAAAACCATATTGTTGGATTAAATCAAATCCCCCCTATTTTATCTCCTTTACATTTTTGTCGAGTTAATTAGCATAACTTAGTGATTAATTGCACCATCGTGAACATAGACAACATCACTCCCCAAGAATTTGACCCGACCTAGTTGGGTAATTATACTTGACAATGACCATTTACGCTCTTGATTGATTTAGAGGGTGTATTTGAGCGTTATCACCCTATTGGAGAATCATTACGCACATTGAGGAACAAAGGCAAATCAGAGAATAATCCTCAGACGAACAAGTGATGCACTTATCAATACAACATTTTCCATGGTATGTTGATAGACTCAATATGTTGGTAAATGGGGGTTTTCCACTTGGAGCCACAACTCAATAGAAGAAGTGACTGAGTTATGATTGTAAGTTCTATTTCT
>JBDJHY010661718.1:0-16029 GCA_039654485.1 Withania somnifera | reverse complement strand
TTTTTCCCTCTTCAGCACTTTATGATTTCATGTTACTTACAAGCATTACATACTCTTGATCATGTTTTAGTTTAGCTTTATGTCTAATCCAATCACTTGTTCAACTTAGTCTTATTTATATTATGCCTGTACCTCTCCTTTTACATACTAGTACATTCCATGTACTAACTCATATCTCTTGTGTTGCATTATATCATAATGCATATTTGACTAGTCATCCATGCACCCAGAGTTGATCAAATTTATGCATCACAAAGTTCTAGCGGTGAGACTTCATGATCCAGGGACCACGACTCTTCAAACTTCTTTTTTGTGTTTTGTTATTTAATTTAGCTTCAATCTTGATTCGAGCTATCTAGGGACTATTTATAGCAGTTCATTAATTTATATTATTGTATCACTTTAGACATAGGAAGTGTTGTAGTCAGATTTCCATACTTTTATACTTCTAGTATTTCATCTGATTTATATGTTATTCAGTTAGGCTATCTATTTATGCTTTTCCAATGTTTAGCTTCTACTTAGTTTTATGTTGTGTTTAGTGTATTCTATATCCAAGGGTATATTTGGGCCACTAGGTTGTTTCGAATGCCAAGTGTTATCTAGGGTATACACTCGGGGCATGATAAACTTGGTATTATATCACTTGATTCATGAATTCTAGAATGTCTGAAATACGAAATTTATTAGAGTCTTATTTGTAGGTGTGAAGCACGCCACACTTACAACAAAAAGGCTGCGAAACGTTTAGGAAGTGTTTCCCTTTGTTTATGTCTTATTTCATGTGATGGAGTTAACTCCAATAACTTCTTATAACTTTTTATTCACATGTTTTAGATCATACCTCCCAGAAGATCCCCACCCCATAGAGCCACAACCCATAAGTCATTGGTCCATTAGGTTTGGAATCGGAACCAGGCTCCACCAACTTCAGCTTCTCTAGCCCCTGAAACTCAGCTAGATAACATTTTTACTACTGAGTACAAGAATGTCTTCTAGCTCTTTGCACTAACTGTAACAATGCAGGTTTAGTAGTAGGTAGCAGCTCTTATAGTTCCATTAGCTGCCCCCAATGCTGGTATTATCAAGGTCAGGGAATTTCTCCAGATAAACCTTCCAGATTTCCATGGATCGAAGCTAGGTAAAGATCCAGATAACTTTATTGAAAAACTTTGAAGAGTTTGTAACATAATAAGGGTCACATATATGGAAGTTCCCTAGCATCCTACCAACTGAAGTATGTAACTAGACTATGGGTTGATCAATAGGGAAAAAATTGGCCAATTGGTGCTGCCTCTCCATCCTGGGAAGAGTTTGAGTAGGCCTTTCTAGGTTGCTTCTTTCTGAGATATAAGAGGAAGGAAAAAAAATAGAGATTTCTAAAATTTATATCAAGGCTCCATGTCTGTTGTAGAATACGACATGTGGTTCACTCAGTTATCTTGGTATACACAGGATATGGTTTCTTACATGCAAAACAATGAGTTTTCGTCTCTAGGCTCTTTCCTCACTTGCGAAAAGAAGGAAGAGCAGCTATGTTGATTGATGATACGAATATCGGTCAACTAATGGTTCACCTTGAGCAGATAGAGATTGATAAGGCCAATATGAGAGAGATATTTAGAAGGAAGAAAGCTGAGACATGCTCTTCTGAGTTTAGCCATCCCAGATTAGATGGAGTACATAGGCCACCACAATAGTAGCAACAGATTTTTAGATGACCAGACCCTTCGTCAGCCAATGCCCCATCCTAAAATTTTAAGGCCCCAAAAAACTCAATAGGTCAGGCCATCAAGGTCATACTCTAAGGGAAGTGTTGTAGATGGCGTAGACACCCTACTTGCAATAAGTATGGTAAAAACCATTCGAGTAAGTGTTTAGCTATGTAGCATGGGTGTTTTGGATGTGGTCATCTAGGCCACACACTTAGAAATTGTCGTTCACCTAGGCAAGGGAATGCTTCTAATAGGACCCAGACTACTTCTTCCACAACACTAGTAGACCACCCAGCTTATCAAGGTGCTTCATCGAGTACTGGTGGAGGTTAGCATCAAAATCATATTTATGCATTGGAACCAGAAATGAGAAAGAGGACTCAATAGATGTTGTCACTAGTATGTAACTAGTCTATACTCTTGATGCATATGCATTATTAGATCCCAATGCTACCCTATATTTTGTGTCTCTATTTGTGTCTAGTCAGTTCATAGTCGGTCTTGAGAGTACTTCTGAGCCCTTTACTATCTCCACTTTAGTTGGTGGATACGTAGTAGCTAAAAAGTCTATTGAAGTTGTATGATGTTAGTCCTATAGAAAAATATTCCTAGTAGACCTATATAGAGATTTACATGGTAAACTTTAATGTCATACTTGGGATGGGTTGGCTCCACTCATGGTATGCCCTAGTTGACCGTTTCTAGATGGGCTAGTCCTTAAGTGGGAGGGCTGTGCAACTGTTCTTAAGGACCATTTGATTTCTTATTTAAATGTAAGAAGAATTATCTCTTATGGATGCATTTACCATCTAGTTTGGGTTATTGACTCTAAGTATGAGGTCCCATATATTCAATTAGTACTAGTTATCAATGAGTACTCAGATGCCTTCCCTGAAGATCTACCTAGAGTCACTCTAAATAAGGAGATAGATTTCAGGATATAACTTATCCTATACATTCTATCTATATCTATTCAACCATACAGAATGACTCCAGCTGAAATTAGAGATTTAAAGGATTAGTTAACTGGCCTCATAGATAAGAGGTTTATCAAGCCCAATGTGTCTTTCTAGGGTGACCCTGTCTTATTCGTGCGTATGAAATATGGGTCTCTTAGAATGTAAATAGATTATCATCAGTTGAATAAAGTCACAACCAAGAATAAATATCCCATAACCAGGATTGATGACTTGTTCAATCAGCTTTGAGATGCTAGTCACTTTTCCAAAATTGATCTCAAGTCGGGTTAGTATAAACTTAAGGTTAGGGTGTGATATTCCTAAAAATTTCTTTAGAACCTGTTATGGCCATTTAGATTTTTTGGTCATGTCTTTCTACTTAACCAATGCTCTTGTAAATTTTGTCGACCTCATGATAGGGTGTTTAAGTAATAGTTGGACCTGTTTGTGATGGTCTTTATAGATGACATTCTAATTTACTCCACAAATAAGGAGGAGCATGCCAACTATCTTAGGATTGTTCTTTAGACGCTCTGAGGCCGTAAGATCTATGCCAAGTTAGGCGTGAATTCTAGCTGAAGTCAGTCATATTATTGGGTTATATTATCTCTAGTGAGGGCATAAGGGTTTATTCGCAGAAATTAAATGCAATCAAAAACTGGCCTAGACCTAACTTTCCATTAGAAGTTCGTAGCTTCTTGGGTTTGGATGGTTACTATTGGATATTCATTTAGTCTTTCTCATCCATAGCTGCTCCTTTGGCTAAGTCGACCCAAATTAAACTCAAGTTTGAGTGGTTTGATCAGTGTGAGAAGAGTTTTCAAGTGTTGAAAACTAATTTGACTTCATCTCCAGTGTTGACCCTGCCAGTGGATACTGAGGGATTTTCTATTTATTATGATGATTATCGATTTGGACTTCAGTGTGTTTTATATAGTAGGAAGGTAATAGCATATGCTTCTAGGAAGCTTAAAGTTCATGAGAAGAATTATACAACTCATGATCTTGATTTGGCAGCTATTGTGTTTGCTTTTAAATTTTGGAGGCATTATTTATATGGTGTGCATATGAATAATTTTACTGACCACATTGCACTATGTATTCATCTAGAAGGAGTTGAATCTCATTAGAGAAGGTAGTTAGAGTTTCTTAAGGAACATGACATGAGTGTGATGTATCACCCCGACAAGGTTAATATGGTTGTTGATGCACTTAACAGATTGACTATGCTAGTTAACTCGCATTGATGAATATAAAAGTCAGTTGCTAGACGTATGCACAGATTTGCACATTTGTGGGTGAGGTTTTTTGGTACTGATGATGGAGGTATGTTGGTTCAGAATGCTTCAAAATCATCCTTAGTGGTCAGGTTAAAGACAATCAAGATAGTTATTCGGTCTTTCACCAGCTCAAGGGTGAGATTCATAAGCAAAAGGTGTAGGTTTTCTCCCAAGGGGGAGATGATGTGCTCCTATATCATGCTCAACTATGTGTTCTAGGTGTCAGCGGCTTGAGGCTGAAAATATTTTTTGAGGCTTATAATTGTAGGTATTCATACACCCGAGTGATACTAATATATGTAGAGATCCGAGAGAGGTTTATTAGTGGATAGGGATGAAAAAGGACATAACTAATTTTATAGGCTAGTGCCTTAATTGCCACCAAGTATATGTCGAGCATTAGAGGCCAAAAGGTGAGATGCAGAACTTTGAGATTCCCTTTAAAAGTAGGAGGTGATAAATATGGACTTTTTCACCGGTCTACCCTATAACTTTAAGTAACATGAATAAATATGGGTGATTGTAGACCAAAAGACTAAGTCAGCTCATTGGTGACCATTCATACTAGTTACTCAGTAGAGGATTGTAAGAGGATTTATGTCCAATAGATCATTAATATGCATGGGGTACTGCTGTATATCATCTCAGACAGAGGTACGTAGTTTACCTTCTAGTTCTGGAGATCTTTCTAGAAGAACCTTTTTAACCATGTTATATCAACACAATTCTCCACTTGCAAATAGATGATCATATACAGTAGACCATTCAGACCCAAGAAGATATGCTAAGGAGTGCACAATTGACTTTAAGGGAAATTGAGATGATTATTGCCTTTGATAGAGAATAGATATTGTTCCAATATCTAGATGGAAACATTTGAAGCTCTTTATGAGGGGAAGGTTAGATCTCCCATTAGTTGGTTTGAGGTTAGCAAGGCAGCTAAGATAAGGAAAAAGTTAGTCCATGATGCCACACATAAATTTCAGATCATCAGAGATATACTAGGACCACTAAAAGAAAATAGAAATCATATGCTGATGTGAGGAGTAGAGATATAGAGTTTCATATCGAAGATTAGGTTTTCCTGAAGGTGTCACTAATGATGGAAGCCATGAGGTTTGGGAAGAAAAGGAAGATAATCCCTCGATATATTGGTCCCTATCATATTTTTAAGAGGGTTGGTAATGTGTGTTTTAAGCTAAACCTTCCTACATACTGAGTAGAAGTACACCCAATATTCAAGTATTCATGTTGAAGAAATGTCTTGGTTATACTTCCCTAATAGTTCCTTTGGAACACATTGGTATTAGGGACAGTCTTACCTATGAGGAGGTACCATTCCAAGTTCTAACCATTAATTGTGAAGAATTAAAAACAAAGAAGGAGATTTGGTCAAAGTCTTTTCATGGAATCAATCCATAAAAGGAGATACTTGGGAAGTAAAAGCAATCAAGATGACCAAAGATCCTCATCTTTTCCCTTAGCCTAGCTTTAATGCGTTCACTATTAAGCCTATGCTCATCCAGATCTTTCAAGCTTGATCCTCCCCTTAGACTCGTTACCTTGTTTAGCTGAACTTATTGGTTCAACGTTGTTCGTAAACCGATTTGAGAACCTTCTCTTAGAGATTCTCTTCATCAAGTCATCACTCGCAATCAACTCTTATCCCTTGGTGTCAAAGGGCAAGATCCTTTCTTATCTTTCCTAAAAACTAGTATAAGGTAATTTTCCTCTCCATTTAGCTATATTTCTCTAGTTTCGTGTTTAATGTCAACTTTTACGAGTCTCAGTATACGTAATCATGCTAGATTCATTCAACTATGTTAATTACAGTTAGACTTGCTAGCATCATGAACATACTCAGCCTAATGCTCAATCAACTAGTTTTAGTAGTTAGATTCACCTCGTATTCAACTTAAGTATTTATTTAAGGACAAATAATCCCTTTTGGAGATATTTTAACACCATAGAAAATATTCTAGATGATGTTCAAACTAAACATGAAGAATTGTCTAAAAATCTCAATTTTTTAGAGTTGAATTTGTAATCTACTGATCGTTAACCTAGTTGATGGACTATGGAGTCCTCCGTCTATCACAACCTAAACTCGGGTCATGATGGTGCCTATAATAAACCACCTGTAGGTAAGCCGACTACACAACCTGTACTACCAGCAATGAGCCATAACCAGAAATAAACATCAAATGCAAAAGTAGAGAAGTAGAAGGGAAATATATACATAAAATAACATCAAAACCAACCCATAACCTGGTAACAGTAGCACTGGAAGCACTATACAAAATAGAGTACAATATGACTATACAAAAGTAAAAAAAGATTTCTCTAAAAATACAAGTAAAAATAGAACTAAAGCATATTGAGATGGGTTAGCTCGAATGACAAGAGCTCATCGTGATATATGAAAATACAAGAATTGGCACTTTATGATCACTATCCTCTAGGATGACTCATACTAGGATCTACATAAAAAAGATGTATAAGTGTAGTATGAGAGTTAATAAGCCGACAAATTATCACTCATTAAGCCTAATTTTGAGTGAAATTTTATGACCTCAATGCCGTTTATATTGCATTTTAATGTGTTTTACTTTTTATTTAAGAAATAATGATATCAAGACAAGACGAGCAAGGAATAAGGCCAAAAAGCGGGAAAACACTTGAGGAAATTGAGCAGATTCAGCACACCATTGAATATACACTCACCATCATGGACATAATCAACGCATTTCAAGTAAACATATCACCTCCTAAAGTAACAGTATGTTGTGAAAATTGACCAATAATTTTGCGATGCAAAAGGTAAATTCGACCCTTCACAAAATGTGTCAGCGATCCATGGAAACATCGACAGTTCTACAAGTCAAAATACTACATTTGGGTGATAAAGGAAATTACTTTAAGAGTGGTGCATAAATGACTTGATTGGTGACAGAAGCTGTAATATTGGCCTGTTGCTGACATTGTCAGTGATGTCACTTACTGTGCCATTTCTTCTTTGGTAAAATTTTAAAGTGTTGTTTATCCCGGGTTAGGTAAGATATGAAAGAAAAAACTCACATTTTGAGTTATGTGGATTTACCGTTGAGTATTTTTGCATGTTTCTAGATTTTTAGTTAACTTACAAGCTAGGGTTTTGGCTTTTTATCATTGAGACATTAAGTTTTGTAATCCAATTGGTGAATTCGTAAAATAGAAGAAGAACCCAATGTTTATCATAGTGTCATGGTATAATATTTATCATTTCTCTATTTTCAATGAGTGGCTAATTCTCTTGGCTTGGGGTGTATAGCAATGGGGGGTAATTGAATGCATGTGTAATGTTAAATTGCTCATTATAGGAATTAACCATTATAGGTTAAATCTCATTTCTATGTTTTATTGATATTTAGAGGTTGCAAACTCTAATGGTGCTTGGATATTTCTTATAGATTGAAATTTAGTATTAGAAATTGAGGAATGAGATTGACAACCATTTGATTTTAAATCATCTAATAGTCAATTCTAGAAATAGAAAATGCTAGTTGAAATACTAGGTAGGTAAAAGAGAAGCATAATAGGTGTCAGAATAAGAACTCTATATGCTATTTATTGCTTGACTAAAAAGTAAGTAATAAAAGTGATAACCTAGTTTATTCACATAGTTAATTACCAATTAGTAATTAAATTCATTACCATGCATTCGAGCACACCCTAGGCCTCTTTCTTTTCATTGGTTAATCGTTAGGAGAATGTTTTGGTTTAACTAATCACAATCATCATTAATACAATCATTTAATTTTTGTTACTATTTCCCCCATTTAATTTAGTAGTTACTTAAACCATAAATACAAATATAGTGACTCTATTTCTTGTGGATTTGACCCCAACCTTTATTTGGGTAAATTATATTGATAAAGACTGCCTGTACCTATGAAGGTAAAGTTGAGCATTATAATTTTGGTGACGTTCCCAAGGAATTAATTGTCTACTTTAGTTTTAGTGTGTTTTGACTCTCTTATTATTTAATACTTGGTTTGGATTTTGCTCTATTTTGCTTGTGACTAATTACGAGTGACAATATGAGTTGAGTGAACGTTAATGTGAAGCAGGAACAAGAGGAAGAGGTAGAGATTGAAGTCTCTAACATTATTCGGTTGCCTCCGAATGAATAAAATACACTATTTCATGTTACCAGTAATATACCACAGCTGCTACAAATGAAAGGGTTGTTCAAAGTTTAGACATATGAGGATGTTCATGATCACTTAAGACATATTGCAGAAGTGTGAAGTCCTTCCAACATCGCTAATATCAGCCAAGAATTTGTTAGAATGTGCCTCTTCTCATTTTTACTAATGGGGGAGGCTACTATTTAGTTGAGTTAATTATCGAGAGGGTCCATCACATCATGGGTTGAACCTCAGGATGCATTTATTGAGAGGTTCTTTTCTCTATCCCGCATGTTGCAACTAAGGGATTCCATTACAAAATTCGGGCAAACATCGAATGAACTGCTACATGAAGCTTGGATTTGTTTCAAGAAAAGTTTGCTAATGTGTCCAACCATGGACTACCAGATATAGTTCTTCTTCATATATTCTATAGGGGTTTGTATTCCACAAGTGAAACAGTGGCCAAAAACTTGTGTGGAGCATCTATAATGAATCGGTAGTGAAGTTTGGCCATAATTTTTCTAGATCAGATAACCAAGACAAATTGGGCGTGGCATAGTCGAGATGAAAAGGTGACAAAGGTCACACCCTCAACATCCTCAACTGTTGTACGATTCATAAAGATAAAGAAAGAGATGAGAGTATGGACAAAATGATAAGCCAGATTAATTTGTTGACCAAACATGTAATGGAAGCCATTGCTAAGAATATGAAAGCAGTTGAAGGTGTGACAGACCAAAGCCTTGAAGAGGCTCAATTCCAAGAAATGTACCAAGGAGAGGTGAAGTTCTTAGCTAATCAAGGAATGGGTTCTCACCCTACATATCAACGACAAAATAGGAATCAAGGTTAGAAGAATGATAGAAATCATGGGAAAAGAAAAGAGGATCGGTATAGAGACTTGATGGAAAGAAGCTATGAAGACTGTTGACACTCAATTTTTACCTCTCTTTTGGTTGATCCACACTATCCTCTATTCTTGTAAGATGATACGCAGTAGCTAACAGCCTATCAGGTGCTACATCATAAGCACATTGAGAGCGGAGATAATTTTACCCATATGCATAAAAAATGACAGCAATGGAATGCCAATCCTCAGGCTTTATTTGTAAAGTTTCTATTCCTTGGTAATCAAAGCCCAATGATCTATGAAATAACCCATGCTTGGCTAGTCAAGCAGACACTGTATTTTTTTATCTCTCCTGTATTTTTATTTGTATAAGTATTTCACATTTATGATTAGATTTTCATGCGAAGACTTCTTTTTAAGGAAGAGTGATCCCCTAATAATGTACTTTTATATCCCATAGCTTTGCAGATCACTTAACCCCATTAATCTTTAGTGCATGAGCGCTTTATCAGTGAGCCATTACACGCTCTTTCAAGGGTGGATGCTTCTAGGCAAACCTCCTAGATGTCTGTACCTTTACCTCCTTTATCACTGAGCGGTCATTTAGGGACCGTAACTGGAGATCAGGATGTTTTCCTCTCAACGATGAAGATTATTCCCCATCATCTCATTATCCGACCTTGACCCCTATTATTTTATGGTCATATCTAGTATTCATGGTTTGCCTCAATTTGGTACTGCTCTTGTGGCCTGCATCAAAACTGTGTTTCATCCCTAGATGTCTAGTCAACTACTATGCCTCAATGCATTTTGGGGAGAACCAACTACCTCTGGGATTAAGTGGCATTTTACTTCTAATCATAACTCATCCGCTGATTCTTTAACTTTAGTTGTTTGGACCTCCACTTAGTTTCACCCAAGCTCATCCTGGTCATGGATAGATCAACCAAGTATGGGTACATAAGAAATGGAAATTTCCCTATGAATATTCTCTTTTTCTATGGCTCTTGTGGGTTTCCTTTACCAACCCACTCCCTATGAGTTTTTGGATCATTCTTCAACAAGCATGTGTTCGGAGCCCTGTCTCCACCCACTTCTTAGGAGATTGAGGTTTCATGTTCTATTTCACTCCCCGATGGGGGTTCTTTTCACCTTGCCCTCACGTTACTACTTCAATATCGGTCACCCAGGAGTATTTAGCATTGTAAGGGGATCCTTGCTGATTCACACTGGATTCTACATGTCCCATGCTGATCCTTGATGATTCACACTGGAATTTTTCCATCTAGGGTGCAATATTCAAGTTGTTTCACCTAGTAATATGACGCTTGTATTGCTCTCCTAAAGCCCTATTTTCACGATTTAGGCTTATCTTAGTTTTCTCGCTGCTACTATGGGAATCACTTTTGCTTTATTTTCCTCTGGCTACTAAGATGTTTTAGTTTGCCAGGTTGTCTCTTTCCTTCCCATTGATTTAACAATAGTTCAAAAGGTTTTCCTAATAAGAAAGCTCCGAATCTATGTTTATTTTTAACTCCCCAAAGTATTTTTTACTATGCCCTTCCTTGTGTCTGGTCCCTAGGTATCCATCTTAAGCCTTTCCTCGTTTAAACCTCACCCTTCACCTTTAAGGATCTTCTACTTAATAAGTAATAAGCCTGTAATTTTGAAAATATAATCTATTTTTAATTAAATTACTTCTAAAAGTTCTCTACTAATTTCAAATTACTTTAATTTTTAATAAAATATTTTTTTATTAAACTATGCATTTTAAAAAAGTTTCTTGCAAGTTTATATCAAAAGTATACACATGTATATTACATGTATACAAGTGTATACATATGCCTAAGGGTATAATTTCAGAAAAATTTCATAATGGGTTAAATATGGTGTGTATACATATCAATGTATATACCATATTATGTGTGTTTCAAATTAATACATAATTTGTACATTATACACAAAATTATGCGTATATCAGTCGAAATTGATTTTCATTAGCATATTTTTTAAACGCTTAATTTGATTTAAATGAATTAGATTTAATTTATTAACAAGCTTTTATTTATTTTTTGGTTTATGTATCTTTTCCTTATATATATAGATATATATATAGTAGGGCTCAATTTCCCTTTCTTTTCCAGCTGCCCCAGACCCTTTTAATTTTGTCCTTTTTGGCCCAACCCTCATTCGACCTGACCCAGTTCTATTTTTAATGCCAAATCCCTAATATCCCAAATCATTTTCCATCATTCCCCTTTTTTATCCTATAGCAAACCCTGCCCCTCATTCTTGCCATGCTTTCAAGAAAATCCTTAAATATTCTCGATATTTCGCGATTGTTCTCTTATTCTGTCATTATGGACCCTTGGGGAACTAGAAAAACCATGCGTCATGGTACCGTTGTATGTGAGTATGATCTGCTGTGGTATGCTCTTGGGATTTTACCCTTGTCTATGGTATGATTTGTGTATTCCTAGGTCAATGACTGGATATATTGCTCTTCCCCCCTATGGAGGGCTTATGTTTGAATTTTTTTTTAGTATAGGTCGGATTGAAACCCTAATTGATTATAGAGCTTATATTTGTTCCTTTATTTTCCTCTTTTTCTTGATACCACCTCTTTATAAGGTCCCACCCCCCTTTCCCTTAAAAATGGTAGTAGTGAGCAAGAGAAAAATAGTAAGAGTAAGGCATAATTCGAGCTATTAGGTTTTAATTATATTATTTTCTAGCTTATTATACATTCTAATATAATCTTGTAAAAGTAAAAATATTGTGATCATAATCGTCTAGTCATGTTCTTCTAGGCGGCTTAGTCTTGATCATTGTTTCCTTGCTATTTTAGATTTTTTAAGGTTTTAGATTGCTAGGTTGAGGTGAAAGTTGGAGTGAACCTTGTCTCCTTTGAGTGTTTCTCTAAAGGGGATTTTCTTGTACTCATTTCTGGGGGTCTAGTAGGTTTCCTGAGTATTTTTTCATGTCCATTTTCTAGTTTTGGCTTGATTCTTGCACCCCAAAAAGGTATACTACCATCCTTTTAATATTTACTTTTCATTCTAACTTCTTTGAATTTGTCTTGACAAAATGTGGTATGTTAGAGTATGTTCTAGTAATGACATCTTTGACCTATTTATAAATGTTTCTTGTTTTGATTTGATGATGAAATTTGCTTACAAGGGGTATATATACTCTTTTGATCTATATTTGACTTGATGAGATGTTTATTTTCTTTTCTCTATGACTAATATGTTGTCACTACTTAATAATCTACTTAGGTTCTAAAATCCTGTTTTGAAAGTTTACTTGGCCTTGACCCGTTCTTGTCTAACTATCTAAGGTTAAAATGTTTTGTGTGGTTCTACCTTGGTTTACTTTTTTTTTTCTAGAAACCTCCTAAGTTCTAAACTATTTTCTCCTAGGTTTGTTGTGTGATACAGAGTGTCAAAAACTACTTTCATTCAATGCTTCACTTGTTAATTGCCTCTTTTTGTTCTAATATGTCTTTATTTTCATTCAAGAATGACAAGTGAAGAATTCAATGTTTCCTATAAGGTTTGGAGGTAAAGGGAGCCAATTCAAGTCTATCTTTTTCCCTTATTTCAGGATAGTTTTCACATAACCATCTTGACATCTACAATCCATACATTAATCTCCCTCAACCTACCCCCTCCTCATTTAAAAACTGTCCTTTTTATGTTTTATGTGTTAACTGCTTTATAAGAGTCTTTTGGTTTCAAAAGGTTTAACTTACTAGTAAATATATCAGCTTGTTCACTTCATGTCTCTTCTACCTTACATAATGCACTTTAGTGAATGAAAGGTAGAAGGGAACACTCATAAAGTACCTTATGATAAGTTCACATGATACTTTGATTATCTAATAGGTTATGCCTTATGTGAATGGCTAAGGTGAGGTGTATGACTTAGTGTGGGGTCTAAATTATCATCAAGGAAGCCAAAGGTATGTATTTTAAAGATTGAGGGACATTGGGGGAATGTAATGCCTCTTAAAGATTTTCAAAGTTGTTTTCTCTCAAATGTTCTTTCCTTCTGTAATATAAAAATATCTACTATCTTTCCTAATTGTTTTACTGCCTAAATAGTCTGTGGACTGATCTTTCTTTCTTTTAAATTCAATTTATTTTTTTAAAAGTTGAAGTGTTCGTGCCTCCTATCTGATTTAACCATGTACTTAGCCTATAAAAAGGTGTGACTACTTCATCTAACTTAAATGCTTGATTAAATTTGACCTAATAATCTGTGGAGGGCCTCTTTTGAAGCTCTGAAGTATAGTTATCTGTATGGGTTCCTGATTAGTTTATCTCAGAAGTGTTTTCTAAGTTTTTATATGCAAAGTGTCTGCATGATCATGTCTTTTCTTGGAAATATATTATTTAGGTAGTTTTATTTTGTATTTTTAGTGCTTAGATATTAATATCAGCATGTTGGCACTGACCTCTCCTTTTTAAGATAATAAGGCTTGTATTTGAATGTGTATGGAGTGTTGAAGCATGCTTTTTCTATTGTACCTGTTTGCATGCATGCTAATTAACCTGAGTGATCACGTCTATCTCTTAAATTACATTTGGACCTCGGTTGATATGAAGTTGAGCATATTAGCTCTCTATCCGTAAGTGTTCTGCTCCTGTTTCTTTGAAGTCTGATTGTTATCTTAGCTGGCCTTAAGTTCAAATTTAATGGACCATCTAATTAGCTTATAAAATCCCTATGTTTCATTGTGGGCTTTATTAATAGTGATGATGTTTTGGGCCATGATTTGCTTAGTGGTGTACTCATATTAGTCATCTTGTAATTTAGTATTCTTTATTTTTTGTAATTGGTTTTCTCTTATTTTTATGTGATTCTAATTTATATACCTCGTCTTGCATGTCCTCGGTGGTCTTTTCACATATTTGATGGGTCTAAAACCCTTTTTAGGCTTTAGAAATGATAGCCCTAGGCGGCCCAAAGCCTTCTTTTTCTTTTTTCTTTTCTTTATACACATTTGTATTTCGATATGTTGATAAATTGGCAGAATCAAGGTGAGTCCTAGAAATTCGAGGAACCATTCTCTTGAAATTTTCATAATAATAAACCAGTCTTATTTTACTCTTTACTTCCCCTTTCTTCTTTCAAAGTAACAAATGAGTATGATTTAGGCAATTTTTTTGATAAAGACCTCAATATTTATAAATAAATCACCTTAGCCTATTCAAATTATTTCGGAAGAGTTTTCCATGAAAAAAATGCCTTTTAAAAATAAATCAGAAGTGTTCCTTTAATTTCAAAAACAAGTTATTTTCAAAAGAAACGTTTTTCAAAAGGAATCCAACCTAGATTTACTAAATATAAATACAAAACAAATACTTTCAAAAAAAGACAAGACATAACCCAACTAGGGATGTTCTTGAGGTGCCTTAAAAACCTTGCTCTGGACATTACGAAATCCTAACTCAGAATTTATTTAATTTCGAATTTGTTCCTGTTTTCAAGTTTAAGTTTCACAAAATTAAGTGACGGCTCTGATCTTTGTCAAATTATCTTCAAATTAACTTGGATTTTTAAAATTGATTTGGCACTAAGACTTTTTCCCAAGCAAACCTTTTCTAAAAAATGGATATAGGTTCAAATGAAGACTACTTTTCAAAAGCAACGAACATTTATTTAATGAAAAAGATGGCACAAAGATAGAGATGGAAACTCTGTAGGGGATACACCGAAGATTCCATCATTTTGTGATTTTATTAGTAGTGTTGTATTCTTTGTGTTTACTTTATGCCTTATTTCTATTTCGTTAGCATTTGTCATGGAATATTTCGGCCAATTCGCCTTAATTTTCTTTTCCTTCCTTAAGCAATGACATGTCTCACGCGGATGTTTGCTTTAGAAGTAAACCCCCTTTCGGATCGTACAGTAAGACTATTGGTACGCATTGTGGCCAATGATTTTTGGAAAATCCAAACTTGGATAGTCCTTCCAAGTAATTGCTTAATTCGAAAACCACTTTCAGACACTTAATATAAAGCGAAACCAAAAACCTATGATCTAAGCATTAGCTAGGATGACTTAGCATCCTGGAGGGTGATAGTCCATTAGTAAACTACCCTGGTCCAACTGACTCTACCAAGCCAGTCCCGGATCCTCATAATTGTGTTAGTGGAAGACTAACTTGCTTATAAATGGTTTTATATCTCACGAAATATGTTGTTGTTTTTCCCTAAAGATGTCCCTTCTTGCATTGCTGGTCCATATGATGTTGAACACGGACCCTCTATTTAGAGTATGGTGGCTCAACATGTCAGCACCAGATAAGGATTTAGTTCGAACATGCATAGGTACCTGCCATCTCTCATAGACATGCAGCCATGGCCTCATCTTATCCCCGTCTTGTTTGAGTTCTGGGTTAAAAGTAAGATGGTATCTAGGTTTGTAGAAATAGAGCTAACACAAACTTTTAAAGAAATAGACAAAATTTATGATACCGTCCATATATGATAACATCGAAATAAAGAATCAACTCACAATATACTGGTTCCTAAAACATAAAAAAGAGTTAAGATTAGATAAGGGTTTCTTTTAAACCACGATAATAGGCTGGGAGTGACAGAAGATATCTATATTCCATTTCAGAAGCTATACTTTCATTTTGGTAAAGGTACAAGGTTCAAATGGTATCATATAGAACTCCAAACAGAGAAAGAGTGGAACGATCGCAACGCCTTTACCTTTTTTTTTAGTTTACTACGTACCCTATTTTTCCCCATAGAATATCAAAAATGTCATCCATCCCAGTGTGGTTATGATCACACACTCTTTTATAGGAACAAATACGACTCTTCCATCCAACATTACACCCTATCACCGATCATCATAGCTGAATTATACTAGGAAATAAGGGAATGCTTTTCTTTCTGGGAGACTTGACAACGTTTGGTTGTTTATTTCATATTATTATTATTGTTTACTTATTCTATTTAATTGTATACTCTGAAGTCATGCTATGTGGGAATTTCTGCTTATATCTTGTTCGGTTGTTTTACCCATTTCTCT
>JBDJHY010661394.1:0-11303 GCA_039654485.1 Withania somnifera | reverse complement strand
ATTTGAGTTTCTGATAACTGGTTGTGAGTGAACGATATGATAAATAGTGATTGCGGCGGCAATAGTAGATTCAGTTGGGCTAGTCCAGTCAGTTAGTTTAGATCTTTTATCAGTCAATCGATAGAGGCCCAGGTACTTAGAGTAATCATCCCATAAAGGGTGCATCTTTAGGTTTGCAAGATCGTAGTGGCCAGAGTAGCTTAGTGTGGTCCCAGTTTGAGGAGGACTGGGTTGCTACAAGTGTAGTGAGCTAGGCCGCTAGGACAAAGGTTTTCTGTAGTATCAGGCCATGCAGTCAACAGTGATTGTAGCCTCACCTTAGAAGTCAGTCATAATGGATGGTGATATTAATGGGTTTTTTATTCTTGCATCGGGTTTTATCTTTGGGCCAGGAGTGTCCCGATTATGGATACCTTATCTAGGTTGGTCAATAAAGTCTTCCAGCGATTCTTCTCCTTTTAATTTGTGGCCTTGGAGAAGGGTGTCCAGATGAGCTACCTCTGAGCTTTAGTTGCAATGTGGTTTTGTTTTACTCCCTGCCTAGTTGACTTATGTTGACTTGGGCATGATTCTGACTTATTTCCTTACTTGTTTTATCTATTCTTACTTGAGTTACCTTGCCTTTATTGATGTGGTATTATAGATTGGGTATAGGCCTTGTTTTTTTCCCTTTGAGATTATATCCCTCTATTGTGTATTTCTTCGGTGGCACCTGGGTAGTGATTTCTATTGGCGAGCTGACTCTTGTCTTTTAGCCAAGGGAGATACTTGTGATTCCTTGTGAGGTTGTGGTCTTGTGGTTCAGGGTTTGAGTTATTTTGTTTAGATGGGCATTAATATATCCCAGCGGAGATTTGATCACCCTCACATTGTCCTACCCCGAGTGGTGGATATTCTTCGTAGGGTCCTTTTATTTCCATGTATGTGGAGTGGAACTTTTAGTGGTGAATACTAGCAAGGGTTTTGAGTTGTATTGCTGGTTTAGCCTACAGATGTTGTAGGATAACAAAGTCGGGCCTTCTGTTATCGGTGGCCATAGTGATTTTGTCAGGCGTGGACAAGTAACCCTGTTCTCCCTGGTTTCAAGATTGTTATGCTGTGATTATATCTTAGCCGTGACTAGTGTATCTTAGCAAGCTGATAGGGGTCCTTAAGTCTTTTCCAATTGAGATGTGTCTTACATTCCAGTCAGACAGTTAGTCCCTTTTGGGTGTTTACTAGCATTTCGAGTCTAAATTTTCTTCATTTATGTAGGCAAATATGTTATTCGATAGTGATCTTGCCCGACTTGAGTTGTTTGGTAGTTCCATACTATAACCTGCATTATCCGTGACTTATATTGGTTGGTTCTAGAGGACCTGAGTGACAAGTCTTATGACTAGATAACTCTCTCCTTCTGTTCATTTTCTTCAGTTCTGGAGTGATTACAAGAGTGTTATCTCTACCCTTTTCCCATGTTAGGTTTAGATGGGGTTGGCTATCTCTTGTGCTTCCCCCGGTTATAGTTGCTTGTTGTTGGTCATTATGCCCGCAGACATGTAATTATTCTGATAGAAGGTAGTTCTGTTTTAGTGGTAGATCGAGGTTGTAGTATCCCAGAAGAATTTGTATACTTAGTTATGTGATCTATTTTTGGTCTTAGTCAATTGATGTGACCGCGCAGGTTGATCCTCGTGAGTGGCTATTGGGTTGGTTTCTTCTTTGATTCTTTACGCTTGGACCAGTGGTTGGTTCATATCATGTTGTGATCTAGTATTGTAATTTAGTTCCTTGTGTGAAGCCTGGATTTTCCAGGTTCTTAGTTAGGGGCACTTAACGCTAGAAGATTATGAGTAGTTAGAGTTTATCCTTATTTTTGATTTGTGATAATCTCCAGCTTCAAACATTTGTCTTTTGGATAATGTGATGGCCTGTTTTGTTATACTGTGTTCTTATAAGATGAGGCCAACTGAGCCTATGGTCATGAATCAAAAAATTATTACCGATGTGGGTAGTATGTCAGATTACCTTAGGGTGATCATTTCCTTGTGCTCTATATGTATTTCTGGATGGATTTCATGTATTTTTGGATGGATTTCTGGTGATTTTCGGATTAATATCTTGATGTTGATGATTGAAATTCTGATGATTTCCTCAGTTTTAGTTCCAAGATAAAAGTTAAGGTTGGTTTTGTAGGCAATGTCAGCCACTAGTTATGGTACCTGATGTTGTTGATTGCTGAACGATGATTTTGTTAGTTCTGACAATACGTTATGGATAGGCACTAGTCCTAGAGTTGATGATTTCAACTATTCCTTGCAAGGCCCATTTTACATGATATTCCATATGCTTGGGTATAGCAGAAATGTGTAGAGGATCTTTTTACCTTCATATTCAGGAGGTCTTGAGTTTTTGTGAGGTGAGGTTCCAGTTATTTCTGACAGTAGTAAACACTTCACATCATGATTGGATGAGGGCAGTAAGGAACTGTTCTATCCACAGACTAACAGTCAGTGCGTGCAGATAGTTTGGATACCCAAGGATAGGTCGCGAGCTTGTTTTCTTAATTTTTGGTAATGGTTGAGTTTGAAATTTGACCTTGACATAGTTGTATATGCCGATCGTTTCCATTCTATTATTCAGAGGATGGCATTCGAATTTGATTCTTGATGCTTGAACAGCCAGCAGGTGAGCTTTGAGCACCCTAGTACACATGGTGTGTTACCGTGATTCCTTATTCCTGAGTAGAAGTACGAGCATATTATCATGGATTTTGTAATGGACGCACTCATACTTACAAAGGTTGTGACTATATATGGATCATCATGGATCGATTGGCCAAATCCGCTCATTTCCTACCGAATTATCTTCGTGAGATGCCAAGAGATTGTTGCCTTGTATGTTAGAGAGATTCTTTATCTGTATAGGGTGATAGACTTTATTATATCAGTCAAGGGTATGTGGTTTTTTTCTCAGTTCTTAGGAACTATGCAACATTAGATGGGTCCAACAATGGCTTTAAGTTTGGCTTTTTTCCTATAGACAGACAGGCAGTCTGAGCAGACCATCCAGGTACTCAACAACATATTTCAGGTTTGCATTTTGATTTAGACAATAGCAGAGATCAGCATTTGGACTTAACAGGATTATCCTATAGTAGTAGTTTTCATTAGAGTACCCCCAGATAGTATCACTCGAGGCTTTGTATGGTATACCTTACATATTATAGATTGGTGGGTACAGTAGTATTTATACTTGACCTATGACTTCTAGTTTGATTTGAGATACTTCATAGAGAGTTAGACTTGTGGGCCGGACTTTAGATAACATAGAGTAGACAGAGGGGCCATGCAAAGTGGAGGTATTGCTTCTTGGGTTTAGTATTGAGGATTTGATGATTTTGGGCTCAATTGGATCCTTATGAGATCACAGAACAGATTAGTGGGATTTCCAGCAGAGTATAGACCTTTCTTCAGAGTTAGTGGTTGTGCACCCTATTCCATCCACATCTCTGTTCCTCATTGTTATGTACCATATTTATTCCGTCCATCTTGCCATGAGTCATCCTGAGCAGACAACTCGTTAAATTTGTGTCCGTCACCTTGAGTCAGTTATTGTGGAAAGGGGTAGACGGATCATGTCTAGAAAAATTTCTATTATGAGAGTTCGTTGGGTGCATGGTACCTTTGAGAAGGTCATTGGGATGTTGAAGAGCATCACGTGAGTTTTCACTTTTTATTGTTTCTAGTTTTGGGTACTCCTTCCTTATTGAATTTCACGAAAAAAGTTTCTTTAGTGGTGGATATTATAATGGCCCTAGGGCCATCTCTGTGATTCCTGCGATTTTTATATGTTTAGAGTGTTCTTGTAACTGCCCTAAATTATTTGTGACTTGCTGGAACTGATAGGCTAGTTCCCTAGCATTTTTATTGCTTAATTCCTTTATAATAATAGCTTCTTTGGGACTCACACCTCTAATATAGACCCAAATAAACTTTTTGTTAATTCCATTGGGTTCAGGATATCGCCTACATAAAGATCTCATATATGGATTGTCGAAATCAGACTATGTATCCATTTTGTGTCACATGTTGATGTTTATCAAAATCTATCAGGAAAGGAACCGCAGGGACAAATTTATTGGACAGGGGACCAATCAATCACTGGCCGATAAATCATACAGATGACCGATTTATCGGTTAGTCAGTAGCAGATATAAATATATCATCCTCCTCGAAATTTCTCATTTTTTCTCCAAACTTCTAGTTTTCTTGGTTGTTTTAGAGTATTTTAAGAGTCTTTGAAGGTGTTAATCCAAGTTTTAGTCTGTAGAAACTCATTATAGTGGCTCAACAATAATTTTTTTACCGGGTAATTCTTTGTTTTCTATATTATATAAACTTTTTGGGCATCATTATACTGTTAAATTGAGCCCTATTTTGTACTAGAATGATGTATGAGTTGTGCTCTACATATGGGTAAAAATATCTCCTTTTGTTCGAGCTATTAGGATTTACAGACATGTTTTTAGTTTGGATTTTGACCCACCATATAGTTCGTCCTTTAGATACCTATATAACCGTTATTTATATAGAAATATAGGTCTTATTTTATTCTTTAGTCTCGTGTAATTTCAACCTTTGTATGTGATTCTTGTATATTTGGGCACTATTCTCGAGGACATTGCTAGAATACAGATAGGCTACAATATATTTTCTTTGGATTGGGTATTAATGTAGCATATGTAAAGCGCCAGCTCAGGGATGGGATTGCTAGTTGGGTCCTGGTATGCTTATTCTTCTAGCCTATGGCCTACTTAGCTGGCTTGTAGCTTAACTACGTACCATGGGGCTATATTGCCCTACCCGCTTGTTTTAAAGTCGACTCTGGAACATAGTATAGTTGGGAAAGGAGTAACACCTTTGATGCGTATTATTATATGCTGACTCTGGACCGTAGTGAGGTCGGGGAGGGGACTATACTAGTGATTAGAGCTCAGTAGATAACCCTTAGATTTAGGTTGGTGGCTTTGGAGCCAATCTAGGTAGGTTGATTATTATGTGTTGTACGTGAGATATTGTGTATGATTAGGCAAGTATGGACCCATTTGGTCTATAGATATCTGGATGCGGCTTTTTCTAGTTACTTAGTAGCTCTATATGATAACATTGCACCTAGCCAAGTACGGCTATGCTGGATAGATTGTTGCCTAATGTGATGACAGTGTACCTAGTCAGGTAAGACTTTGTTAAGTATTTAGAAGCCCTACATGATGATACTGCTCACTAGCCCGGTGCGAGCTTGGGAATGATTTGTGTTCAACTAATCTATAAGGGTTTTATGTTTTTTCCATGTACGGGTGTGTACTTGGCCCTTAGAAGGTGCCCTCTGGGCAGTTATGGCATCCTTGATGCGATTACTTGAGGCTCGGGCTATATTTGGGATAGGAGAGGATATACCTCATTACTAAGGCTTGGAAGCCATCCTATGGATTCCAGTTAGTAGCCTTAGACCAGTTTAGCCAATTAATTAATTCTGAGTAGCGAGCATGCATTAATCATTTTAAGGAGTAACTTGATTTTGACAG
Organism: Withania somnifera; assembly: GCA_039654485.1. NCBI lineage: Eukaryota > Viridiplantae > Streptophyta > Magnoliopsida > Solanales > Solanaceae > Withania > Withania somnifera. Next base: position 5,737 of record JBDJHY010661394.1, on the reverse strand, counting down.
AATAATAATCGAAAACTGATTTTTATATATATTTATACTTTCCATGATGTGCTCATGAGTAGTATAGAGCTATTTTTTAACTATCGTTGTGATTTCTAGACAGTGCGTATATGACGACAGTTGGGTCTTATTGAGATTTGGATTTTTGCATCCATGGCTGGACTTGAGTTTCCACTAAGATATGATGTATTGGTTGAGCCCGAGGTTTTTTGGTCCTGATAACTATGGCACTAATTAAGTTTTACGAGGATTTTTGTACATGGGATTGGATTCCTCCACGGAACCTCCAATGTGAGTTGCGATGATTGGGTTATGTTGCGTGTCCAGATGAGGGGTATATTGGGGGTAGGTTGGTCAAGTAAATGGGGAAGCTTTCGTGGGTCTGCTCCTAACAAAGGCTTGTACTGGGAGGGTGTATACGCACACTTTTTACTTATCATCACCCCCATGCATTATATCCTTTTGCATTTGGTACTCGTCAGGGCTTAAGGAGGGAGTACCCGATGGGTGACTTGATTTCCTGATTGTACTTATCGTGGAATGGGTTACCGATTGAGTTTGGTTGCTAGTATACCATGTTTTTTCCCTCTGTTTTTAATACGTAATATTCGTTCACTTGTTGTATTTGTTGTAGCTTAGCTTGTTAATAGTTTTATATTCTCTTATTGGTCTTTTCTTGTGCTTGTTAAGTTGGAGCTCCAGGTAGGTGTCGCGTTTGGACCTGATTTACATGTGGTCGGAGTCTATGTGCTACACCTTGCTACTGGCTTTCCTTCATATTTGTTTGCTAGTACTGTACACACTGATAACTGTTCTTTTATTACACTTAGTAATTATTAATGCAGTTACCCCGTTTGTGTTATACATTATGTTCGTCTGCCCTCTTTTCTTTGGTCGTACGTTACCTTACTTATACCTACTTTTTCCTGGTCAGTCTATAATGTCTAATGGGTAGCCGTTGTTTTCTGGTACTCATGATACACTTCTTCATCTTTTCCTAATGCAAGTCCTAGTACGAGTTATCAGGGCGGATGCAATCGTACGTACTAGCTTGGTGTCATTTAGGAGATATAACGACCAGGTGGAGTTCATGTTGACCAGTCTTCATCTATTTTTAGAGTTCTTCTACTTTGAGGCTGGATAGGTATTTTGTAGTTTTACCCAATGGTGGGTTGTATTTTTTACCTTTCTATATGTAGATGCTCTACAAGCATGATACTAGGTTTTGGGGAGTCACGTTCAGTTGTGTATTTTGTGTTCTACTTCTATTTCTTCTTTTAATCTCCTTTTACCTTTTCTTTTGGGTCCTTGGTACTAGTACAGTGCTACTTTCTCTGGGCTAGGGTTAGGCTTGTCTAAAGGTAAGGTATAGACGCCATCACAACTCGAGTTTTGAGTCGTGACATCTTATTACTCTAAAAGTTAGAGCTTTTGACTTAAATGTTATTGCTTATCTGAGTTTAGTTTTCTAAAGGTTGAGTTTGATTGTCCCTTTTCATGCATTTCATAGCCATGAGATATCTTATTGTTATATAACATGTTTGTCCTTTCTCATATAATCATGGTATTCAATGAATGATCGCATACTTTGTGCTTCCTATTTTACGCCATACATATCTTTACAGTCGTCCGGACACTTGTGGTTGAATCATTTGCATCCTCAGAGCTTGAAGATTTTGTGAGTCATCAACTGTTTAGGGACCCAGGAGATGAATTTTATTTAATCTTTTGTATTGAATAGATCTAAAACTTTAGCATTATTCTTTTTTTCTTAGTTGGATACTAGCTAAAGATCTTATTTTAGCAGTCCAGTATCTAGCTGGGCTTTCAGACATTGGTGTATTACTATTAGTTTAAGTTTTCCCTTTATTCGGTTATTATATCTATCGACTGATATGAGAGGCCCATTATTTTATGATATTTATTGATATTTCTTCTGTTGAGGATTAGTGATTAGAATTTTGCATGAGTCAAGAGTCCATCCAAGGATAGTCAGTGGCTAAGGATAAGTGTTGAGCTCAGGGGTTGACTTCGGGGTGTGAAAAACTTGGTATCAAAGCATTAGGTTCAAGTTCCCTAGGATGACTAAAACCAGTGTTACGTAGAGTGTGGGTTATGGGTATGAACTGCACATATTTATAACTGAGTGGCTACTAAGAGTTTAGTAATTGTCCCTTTAGTTATAATTCTATTTCATGCTTTGGAGTTTAACTCTAAAATTTTTACTCTAACTTGTGTTTTACGCATTTCAAATCATGCCTCCATGAATACATCTAGCTCTTTAGGTTAGAGGTCAAAACCAGAAGAATCAGACTCTCCAGTTCTAAAGCCTCACCAACCAAAAAAATCACTACAATAGAATTTAGAAATTTCGTTCAATTGTCAGACAGTGGCTGAACAAGCTCAGCAACAAGTTCATGTTCTAGTGGTTTAGCCAACAGCTCCGGATGCTGGGGTTGTAAGAGTGAGGGAGTTTTTTATTATGAGTCCTTTGAATTTCCATGGCTTGAGAGTAGGAGAATATCCAGATGACTCCATTAGTTCTTATACATACACAAGGAAGGTAATCAAAAAAGAAAGAAAATGAGTTCTTTTTTCTTTTATCACTTAGGAGACGTGTGAGATTATATTCTCATTCATGGTTTTGAATGAGAGAAAGAAGTGAGGAATCCTATTTTCGACTCTAACTCTTCCACTCTTGCTTTTCTTTTTGTTACTTTAAAAGTAGTTGCTTCAGCTTCAGCCACTCGTCAAACGAATGGCATCTTCTTCTAGAAATCCTAGATTTTTCTTACATGATATTGGGAAATCCCATTGCTAGTACTCAAACAAGCATGAAAAATACGCTTGCATATTTTTCCATACGCCAAATAGGATATGTAATTATTGGAATAATTGTTGGAGTCTCAAATGATAGAGATTCAAGCATGATAATGTTGTTCAATATCTCCATGAATCTAGGAACTTTTTCTTGCATTGTATTATTTTTTCTACATACCGGAAATAAAAACACTCGATATTAAGCAGGATTATACACTAAAGATCCTTTTTGGCTCTCTTTTTAGCCCTATGTCTTTTTCCCTATGAGGTCTTCCTCCACTAGCACGTTTTCTCGAAAACTTTATTTTCCTGAGGTGGATGGCATGCAAGCCTATATTTATTAGTTTTAATAGAACTTCTTACAAGCGTTGTTTCTATCTACTATTATCTAAAAATAATTAAGTGATTAATGACTAGGTGAAACCAAGAAATAACCCCTCAAGTACGAAATTAAAGAATCCCCTTTAAGATCAAACAACTCTATTTAACTAAGTATGATTGTATGTATGATAACATCTACTATACGAGGAGTATCAATGAACCCGATTTTTAAAATATATCAGGATAGCCTTTTTTAGCTATTAGGGTTTATTTCTTAGTTAAAGAACCCTCTTACTAACTAGAATCAAAGAATTAGTAGATATGTCCGTCGAAAAAGGAAATGGGCAAGGTTATGAACTTATAATCTAATGATCGAGTGAATCCCATGATTATAAGTTCATTTCATACTGGACTACGCCAGAATAGGATTATACATATTCTTATTATGAGAAGGAACCACTAGGGCTGGCTTATCTAAATAGATACTATATTTACGTATGGATCCCTATATCATTACATTCCACTTAGGAATACGCATACGCATAATTGAACATGTTTTTTACATATCTCTATTGCGACCCTACTCACCTCTTTGAGTGAATCAAGAAATAGGTTTCTTTTCTTTTTGTCCACATCACTTATTTTTTGTGTCAGTTGTTTTTATTATTGTCTAAATCACTTTTTTTCAATGTGAAACTTTTGGAAATATCCGTATTCATAAGTCCGAGATCTAAATCTATGAATTGAAAGGTCCAAATGATCAACTCTGCAATTAGTTGTTAGAACAAATAGATCTTCAAATTGTTCATTTGAAAAAATTGAAACCCTTCTTATTGGACGATCATGATACTTCCTAATAATAAATATTCTTGATCAATGGAGGAACAATATCACCAGTTTTTCTCAATAAGATACCAAAGTGGATGATTGATTATTCCATACTAGAAATAAGCTCAGGAAATACTTTGATAACCCGTATTCCTATTTCTCAATGCTATTCCACGATTAAGAAATTTGGCTGAATCTTGTCAAACCATTTCATAGAAATTCATTAATATCTTGTTTTAACAAAGCAAATCGACATTGATTCTTGAATACTCCATAACACTTCTACTTCAATTGGAACACAAGATTCCCTTTTTCGATAGAAAAGGATTGTATCAATTATTCTAATTTTACATACACATGCATAGACCAAGTGATAATACTCAAATACACCTTTGAAACCAATTGAAGTGTGTACAAGGTCGTTGTCAGGTATATTTACCCAACTAGGTCGGGATCGAATTCACGGGGAGTGATGTAGTCTATGTTCATGATAGTGTAACAGGTCACTAAGTTATGCTAATTAATTCAACAAACATGTAAAGAATATAAAATGGGGAGTTTGATTTAATATGATAAGATGATCCTCCAGCTTTTAGTTATTAGTGAAAGTGATAGAGTGTCAGAATAAATGTGTGGTGTGTTGGTGTTGTGCAAACTAGATTCTAGGTGAATGAATAAACATCTCTATTTACCTATTCATAGCATTAAAATCATTCTCTTGAAATCATGAACACACTGTTGTACACAACCTTTAGGTTCATTCGCTAGCAACTATCTCTAGTCAGCTAGTGTATTAGGTTTGACCTAACCAATGCTATGAAGAAACCTGCAAGTGTAAACCCATTCTCATGGCTCCCACACTTGTTACAAAGTAGTATAGAGTTTGCAACCTCTATTTCTACACAAACAAGGGTTTCCACTAGACATAACACTCCCACACCATGTTTCATCAACACCCTATCACCCATTCACTTAGCCAAAATGCATCATTCACACAAACCCAAGTAAAATGGATTAGCAATGCATAATAAACAAAATAGAATATATACCATTCAGTGGGATATAGTTAGACATAATGTTTTTGCTGTAACCCAAGGTTTTCTCTTGCTAGATATACAATGAGGAATCACAAACTAGAAGAAGAAGAGTAAAAAAGGAATCAACAGAAGTTCTTATCTCTTTTCACTTGTTTTCTTGCCCTAAGACGTGTACTCTTTGTTAATTTTTTAGTCTCTTTTTTCTGAATTTGCAGAAATGCCTTTTGTAAGACTCAAATTTGTGTCACGGTAGTCAACTTTAGTTACCTCTGTCAGAGACGGTGGTCTGCCATTTTCATTGGTTGGCCGCTGTTCTTGGCAGTAGCTAACAGAATATTATTAAGGAGGGACGGTGGTCCACCGTCTTCAACATCGGTCCACTGTCTTCAGCAGTATGCTCGATCAACTTTGTGGCCTACATGGTGGTTTGGTGCTGATACGACGGTCCACCGTTCACAACGATGGTCACTTATTGTCCTCCATGCAACACTTCATTTCTTGTGATTTCGCATTTCAGCTTTCATTTTCTTGGTTGTTCCAAAAGATATGAATTTACCTAAAATATTCACCAAACTAACGTCAGAATTGGGTACAACAATGACAAAAATACGTAACTTAACTATGCAATTAGATGTAATGAGTGGTATTTTGACCACTCATCAACACCCCCAACTTAAGCTGTTACTTGTCCTCGAGCTAACACAAGTGATTTTTGTTTAGGAAGAAATTCA